>JAOXNR010000028.1:19074924-19087450 GCA_028571225.1 Parsonsia alboflavescens
AATTATAATTTAATTTTTTATCTCATATATATATATATATATATATATATATATATATATATATAAGTAAAATATGTGATTAACTTTAAGAAGTTAACCATGATGAAAATGGAGCTTCTAAAACCCGAATAACACACAAATCTTTCTAAATTTAACATTCACAAGAAAAAAAATAAAATTCATAAATTTCTAAAATTCTAGACATGTTAGGAGAGTGTCATGAAAAACAATCCCACATTTTTTACCTTTTCGTTTAATTACAAAAAAGAAATACTCTCACCTCTTCCATCTGAAATTGAATATCTTATTTTAAGAAAATTAGTTAACTTAATTCATTTTATACTTAACAAATACCAATTATCTAAGAAAATTTTAACGTATTTAAGAAATGGAACACAGACAATTCAAAATAAAAATGTGAACATCCAATTCCGGATGGAGGAAGAAATAGTAAATCTAATGTAAAAGAAAATAATAATATCTTCAATCTTCCTCACCCAATAGTCATGTTTAATCTAACTCTGATAATCAACTTTAAATCTTACATAATATAAATGAGATATTTTGCTCTTTATAAAGGGAAACAATTCACTTTTTCAATAATATTTTTAGCAAATATTCCCATGAAGCTGTGTGTCTACCTTGATGAAACCACCAACTTCCGAGGTTGATTACAAAATTTAGGCTGTAGAATATTTGGCCACCCAAGCAATATCATCAGTATATATGTAAATCATTCTAAGAAACAATTTGCTCAATAATTTCTCTAACATGCTAAGCTCCTAAAAATCTTCAGCAAATATCTTCACTTCATCAATGTTAATGGAAGCAAGTATGTTTGGCTGATGCTACTCATTCCTCCTTCTTTGCCTTAACGCGGTATGGGTACTTTTGATATATTGATATGCTAATTATCACCAGTGGAAGTGCCAAAAGACAGTACAAGGTTGGAGGTTTACCATCAAAGATGAACTGCAACAGTGCGGTGACAAGAAGTGCAGACACGATCACAAATCCCTGCATTCATATACATAAGGGCAGTTGTTACGAACCCTCCCTTGCTAACCTATTCTAGAAAGAAAAGAAAGGCACATGACAGGGAACAAAAGGCAGAAGATCAGTTACGGATTCTCTAGATTTTAGGCCTACATGCAGTTTCTGAAGAGAAGTGTCAGATCCTTCCATCATAATTGCCACCACCTTCATTACTTCAGCCACTCACACCACTACTGCATTCATCCCATGTTTCCTACTTTTTAGGATTTCAGTTATGTTTAGTTGCATTATATATATTCTAGAAATTATTTCAAGAAGATGTCTTGAATTATTATCTGAGTTTGATGTTTGGAGATTTGTCCTCTCGAATTGGACTAGTGTTCTTTTTTTAGTACTTAGTTTGTTGTCTCCTATCAGCAGTGAAGATAATAACGATCTTTTTTTTTGTTTTTTTCCATTATTTTTTAACACCGGAAGGGTTCTTCCAAGGCCAACAAGAATGCAACAGCAAGAAAAAACCAGGTACTAAAAACAACAGCTAGTTCTTCAAGATTATATTCTGGCTAATAGACCTTTAACTGAACTCTAAAGAATCAAATAGCTTCAGTTCATCCTCTCTCCTTGGCGAAGTACATTTAGGTAGTACGGTAGTACTATGGATTCGAGCTCAAGAGCTGACTGACTAATTAACCCAGCTACAGTCACTATGCTTAGGCCCACGCACAGGATGCATATTTAGCGGTGGTTCAATGTGAGCAAACCTCAATGCAGGATAGCATAACTAGTAAGAAATTCTGAAGTCTAACTTGTTAACTTCATTCTTAACATTTGGGTGTGTGCTGTTGAATGTCTCAATGAGATCCTGTGGGAAATGGTTGTGAGTTTTGACCCCACGATGTTACAATTGTTCTTAATTAGGTATGCAGTTCTACATGACAATAGCTTAGAACTCTAGACTTACCTTTCGAACACCACCAGCATAAGAAGTCACAAGGCCAACAAGAATCCCACCGACGGCATTGAATACAACAGGGATCTGAAATAACAAGACATAAAGCATGTGAATTTGAATTTAAGTATTCAACTAAAACATTACTAACTCATGACTATAAATGAAGACCCCAGTAAGATGGAATACCAACACTTTTTGATAATTATAGACTAGTTTCTAGTGCTGATTGAGAGTTACATAACTACAATCATCAAGACAAAACCTATCAACTAATCCCTGTATATTATCTAAAATTAGCACGACCCATCTAAGTGATGGCAATAATAACCTTTACCAATTACTCTGGGCTGTAATTTTCACTGGTTAAAACTATATGGACTGATAAGTTGTAGCAGTTCCATTTTCTGATCGGACAGGCACAGTAGGGGGTTGACTCATTGAAGCCTGAAAAACCCTTACTGCATACATGGTGGCAGTAATTTTTGGAAAAAGCAAGATGAGTAATTTTCTCGAGTAATTCTAAATACATAGCATTTTGCATAAACAAAAATAATCATGAAGTCTTGTGATATAAATTACATCAAACTGACAAGATTTCCTTGCAATAAACTAAACAACTCGAGATATATCAGGCTCCATACTTAGAACCCTAGAACTACATATGTCTAATAACTATAGATATGTGCATACACACAGGGTATAATATGAATCTGACTACACAGCTAACTTGACATTCTAGTTATGCAGTGAAATAAATGGAAAGGAGACTGATCAATTAAATTATGATGTTAAGCGCTCAAAGTTTATTGATGTTTCCTTCTTGCCGTTTAGAGAAGGATTAAATTTTATTCTGGTTCCTTATCAGTAAATCTAAAATTACAAGAATAACTCCTTGTACAAATCCACTGTCCACGAAATGAGATGTATGTTGTAAAATTATTTTACCAGTGTCAACGGCGTCCAAGCATAAAAGAATCCTCGTTGTCTGATGGCTTCTCCATCAGGAGACTTGTAAAGACTAGCCAGTAAGCATAAGCTTCCAATTATAGACATCTCCACTGTCATCATGTATGATGTGTACTTCTTAATCTATAATGTAGGAGAAACAATTTCTAAGATATACCACCATTTCCACAAGCAGAGAAAAGGAAAATAAATAAAAAGAGGGGAAAGAAATTTTGATAGCTAATACTTTAAAATGGTGGCCAACCTGAGCTGCCCATTGACACAATGCAGAAGCCAGACCAGATAATACAGAAGCCACCAACACTGGAATGATGCCATAGAATATAATTTCCTCAGAATTGCTGCTGCTCAAAGTTTTGTTGGAACCTTCACCAATGCTTAAAAGGAAAGCAGCAAGAATCAACAAGAAAAGAGCCCCAATTTGCTGAACAGATTGCTTCTGCCTAAATACAAACACCATAAAATATTCACAAACAAAAAATTATAACTTTTACTTGACATCAATGCAGGCCCTAATTCACATTCCAGTTAAGAAACTAGTGCAGTCATGCGGCAAAGTGTTCCATAATAAGCTGTTAAAAGCATATTGTGATACCAATAACAGAAGAAAAAAAGAAAACCCTGGGGAACCCACAGCCTGAAAAAGATCCTCTGAAATGAAGGGGTGCATGGCAAGCAAACAGACAAATAAAAATGGACATCTCTAACTCAAAGCAATCCTTGGTACTCCCTAGATATGCTCTTATAGGGTATCAGCTTCATGGATGGCCTTCTACGACTATAACATATTCACGCGTAACAGGACATCAGAAGCTGCAAGGCCCACATGGTAAAGAAACCTTTTTATACTTGAAGTATCTCATATGAAATTAAGAAGGATTGATTAATAAATGAACACATACCTTAGTATTATATAGGTGAACAACGCTGTAAAAAACAATTTTGTCTGATTCAGGATTGAAAATGTAAGGGAATCAAGATTTCTGTATGAAATCTGCAACAAACTATTTTGAAGTGCATAGATGGCCGCTGGTAAACCTGATGCAATCAAGCATCCAACCAAGGTCCACTCCTTGTATAGTTTCTTTAAGGAACCATTTTTTGTCATGATAATAAGTGCACAGATCACCTGCAAAGAAAATCAAACAACACTACCTTTTAGAATAGAAGTAGAAAATTAAGAAAGACAAGGAAGGAGGAGGAAATGTAAGGAAGAAAAATTACCTTTACTACTTCGCAAACCAAAACAGAAGAAGTAACAATGACTTCATGCCTGCAAGGAAAACAATACTCAAACACTGTCAAAGGAAGCTTTAAAGGGAAATTTGAATACCACGCATGATGAACTATGCAATGCAGATAGAGGATTGAACATGTAATAATCCCTAGGAAACAAATATAGGAGAAAATATATACTTAACACCCCATTCTTGCAATTGACTTTCAAATTTGAAGCATTCAACATATGCAAGATAAAGCACATTTAATGGTTCTGAACATTGATGTCAATTATAAAAGGATAAAAAGTCAGACAGAGTAATATATAGGTCATGTGCACATGATTGCCCCACCATCATGATGTTATTTTGTCCTAAAGCGGTCTTTAAAGAAGACCAGAGAACCTTAATCACGTTCTTTTGGATAAAACAGTCTGCCAAGCTTTTTTGGTCATTCATCTCAAGCGAACAATATCAGGAAATCCAACTCTGAAGAGCTCATGTCAAACACTTGTACCCGAAAATCTTAGGACAGATGAGGGAGTAAGTGTTTCTCCTGCCTTAAGTTTCTAAAAAAGTCATTGCATGCACATTTTAGCCAATTTTCTTCACTACACTCGGAACAATTTCTAAATCTTGCAGGATGATATAAGTCTCCGACAAAAATATAAAATTTAAATTAGTATGCTAGACATTAATATAAATATATACACCCCAACCATGTGGAGAAACTTGTTGATTATCCTCTCCCTTATTCTTGCCTGGGATTGACTCTCATAGAACATGGCACTGCAGAATCTACTACCCAGTCATCAATTTTCTGAACAAATACAAAATTTAATAAGAGAAGTTTTTTTCCAAAATTTGATCAATTCTTTTATTCCAAATGGCTTATTTCACCTCATAGCAACCCATCGTCCCAAAAGGGAACACACGTATAGAGAGCATATACCAAACACCATGATGAAACAAATGAAGAAACATTTGCATTATTTCCAGTCATTACAACCTCGTGTCCAAGGAAACAACTATATTTGAGTAGCATATTTGTGAACATATTCAAGAAAATTGTGCCAAAGGAAAATGTAAAACGAAATATTGACAGAAGTTTTGAAATTAGAACCTGGTACAACGTTTCGAGATAAGAGGTTGAACGCCGTACTGAAGGGTTAGCAACAAGGAAAAGAACCAAACTTTCTTGCCGGGATCTGGGTTTGGGTTTCTGAAGCCGCCGTGGTTTGTACTTGAAGCATTGCACTTGGCCGCCATAGCCAAAGCGGGGCGGCCAAGAGGTGAAAAATGAAGAAGAAGAAATGGGTTTTGTAACTTTTGTCAATCCATTCGATTCAAATCAGTCGTTTAATGATTATGGAAGTTTTGGATGCAATGGAAATTGCAGCAGTGAGAATTCAGATGATCCAATGCTCAACGATTCCTTGATTCCTTTTTCTTGTCGTGCTTTTCACTTTTTCAGCAGTTGCTTCGAAAGTCGTGGAATAATCGTGGTCAGCAAGCACAGCGACGTCGTTTTATCTTCGTCATAAAATGCAATTTTTTGTTTTAATTATGAACTATCAAATTGATGAATACCTTCGATGATAATATTCTCTAAGTGCCTTTGATGGTTTGACCTGCAAGAAAAGTTTGGAAGAGTATCTTCTAAGGCTCCTATGATGATAAGTTAGAGAAGGACTTAGTCACTTATAAAAATATTGGTAATAGAGAGAAAAAAAATTCGATTACATTCTCATTGTATTTGGTTGTACCGTTCTATCGAATTTGTAGGAATACAAATGCCTTTCAAAGGGTATATATTTTTCTAAAAAAATTGTAATATTAACTAATTGGGAGAAAAAATTGGTCATTAGGATTTTGTTACATATGCACTTAGAGCAGGCAAGCACATCCTTAAAATAGTAAAATTTTACAATGTTGATTAAAAATAATAAAGAAAGTTTCACATGTTTACGTTACAAATATTATTTTCTTTCCTTCTTTCCTTTTTCCCTTTTTCTTTTAATTTTTAATTTTATTTCTTCCTTTTATCTATTTTCATCTTTGGAAAAGAAGAATGATATTTTTAGTCCATTAACTATTTAGCGATTGCTATTTTCATCTATAACTTTTATTTTGAAGTTTTTGATCCTTCAACATTTTTTTTTTTTTTTGGTGTAATTGGTCTTTTCAATCGGAAATTGAGTTTATGAGTTTTTTCTCTCACTAAATAGGGATATTCTTGTTAACCCATAATATAGCCAACTTTACTCACTTATAATCCACATATTTATTCACTTAACCCTCATATTTTTTACTAAAATCAAATAAAAATACTCTCAAAGTCATGATCTAATAACCTACCGAATAAAAAATGGATGGGTTATAAATAGGTAAATGGGTAAAGTAGATTATATTATGGGTTGATAAAAATATCCTTATGCAATCAGAGAAAATCTCAATTTCTAGTTAAAATGATCGATTGCACAAAAAAATTTTATTAAAGGATCAAAAATTTCAAAATAAAAGTTTATGGATAAAAATAGCAATCTATAAATAGTTAGTGGATCAAAAATACCATTCTTCCTCTTTTGAAATATCAAAATCTAATTGTTTAAAATTAGAGGAATCTTTTCTTTCCCTTTTTTTTTTTTACTGTATTTTTATTTATTTATGTCATTTATTTTTCACATCAAAAATATAAAAATTTTATTCCTCAAAATTAAATGGAATTCAGAATTTTATTATTTTTTTATATCTATTTCAAGAATCAAGAGTTGAAGTGCAAAATCTAAAACTATTTGGTATGGATTTGCTTCTTTTGAGGTCACTGAACAGACTTAATATACAAGAAGGGTTATCACATTCAAAGCCCAATTAATTGAAGGGCCAAAAAAACTTTTCAAGCCTGCTTCTAAGGCAATTTGGGTAATAAGTTGCAATGTCCAAGGTAGAAACACATGGCATCAAGGTAGGGCACAAACGAGGTAAAGGTCCAATAAGACGGGCTCGAAGGTGCTTTTGGTTTTGGAGTTTCACAACATAAAAAGGGGGGAAGGTTTGAATTTTGAAAAGTTGAAGTAGAAGGCCACAACACAAAGGATCAACTCAAGCCCATCAAGCATCTTGAGCTTTCCTTGGACACGCAAGCTTAAACATGATCACGAGCTCACCAGGCACCACGAGCTTATCTAGGCCACATGAGCTCGAGTAATACCACAAGGTCGCCAGCACCACGAGTTTTTAGAAGTCAGGAAAGATCAAGTTAGATCACTAGCTCGCCAGGCACCACAAACTTTTCTAAGCCAGGCAAGATCAAGTTAGATCCCTAGCTCACTAGGCACCATGAGCTTTCCTAAGCCAAGTGAGCTCGAGTAAGACCACAAGCACTAGGCACTGCTAGCTTTCTTAAGACAAGCGAGCATGAGTTAGATCACGAGCTTGTCAAGCACCATGAGCTTGCCTAGGCCGCACGAGTTCCATAAGACCATGAGATCGTCATGCACCATGAACTTTCCTAGGCCAAATGAGCTCGAGCAAGACCATGAGCTTGCCAAACACCACAAGCACCTCAACGGCCAAGCCCCGAGATGCTAGGTATGAGCAAAATCCCTTTCTAAAATTTGAGCCGACAGATAATAACATGACACCTGTCATCTTTCCATTAACTCATACTAATTAAATGCAAGCACGTATGAAGGACAATAAGGTGGTCGATAAGATCAAAATACCCACCCTATATATCTGAAATAGTCAAGTATCTCTGCCAATCGTAAAAGTACAACACTCATGTTCTGGGATCACTCATGAATTATGAATATGCCATCCACTAAATCTCCTATAAATAGAGGTCTCCATGCCACAAAGAGAGGTAAGTTTTTCATATACCACTCAAGCTATCTTCTTCCTTAAGTTCTCTCTACAACCTCTCTTAAAACTCGATCTAACTTGATTGTCGGAGCATACTCTCCACCCCAATCTTCTTTGCAGACAAGGTTAGGCTGCAAGATAGCATATAAGTCCAGCTCGAGATAGCATCATCACTCACTTTATATATACATGTACATATATAGAGGGTTACTATGATGTGTGGCCTCGCACAACGGCCCGGTGTGTGCCATTAAGTATGACGTCGTTTCATTCCAAAAAAAAAAAAACGACACCATTTCCACCACCACCCTGTCATTCCCACCAATACCCACCTCTACCATTTTCACCCAACACCATCATCACACTAGATTTGGAATTGAAGAAAAAAAAAAAGCAGAGCAGATCTGGTCGCACCACCCACCATCATACCATGGCACCGTTCCACCACCAGATCTGGAACTGAAGGGAAAAAAAAAACCAGAGCAGATCTGGAACCGAAGTAGAGCAACCATCATCACACCAAATCTGGAAACGAAGAAACAAAAAAGAAAACATAGTAGATTTGCCACCACCACCATCACACAGCAAACACCGACGAAGCAAAGAAGAAGGAAAAAGAAGGAGAGAGAGAGGAAGAGAGAGAGAGAAACCAGAAGGAGAGAACGAAGTAGAGAAGAAGGAAAGAGAAGGAGAGAGAGAGAGAGAATGAGAAAGAGCCGACAAATTGGTCTCTTCAGTCTTCAACCCTGCTTTTTTTTTTTTTTTGTAAAATCACTCTGGGTCGAAACGACGTCGTTTTGGCTTGGCGCACACTGTGGGAAATCGTACATAATAGAAAAGTTCTATATACTTATACACACACACACACACACACACACACACACACACACACACACACATATATATATATATATATATATATATATATATATATGTATATACATATACAATCCACAGCATGCCATAGCCTACGCTCCCGTCAGCTCCATAACAAAGTTCAAAAGATTCAAGTTTGGCACTAAAACAAAATGGCGAGGTTTTGGGTCTCCTCAAAGCAACGTCGTTTTTCAATCTTGTTCACCATTGTGCAAAGCTCCCCAAAACCTTCACTAGAGTGTGATTTTGAAAGAACCTCTGTGTTAACCATTTTGTAGAAGAATGTTGCACTGCCGTCGAACAACAGGCCAAAATTAATGCATGCCTGGTCTTGTGGTCTAGCCGAGATCTCGTCCTCAAAGCGTTGCAGCTTCTCCTGGTGTAAAAGTTGAAGTTGATGAATGTTCTAGGGTTTGAAGTTTGTAGAATCGAAGGGCTTCAATTTCACGGCACCGATGGTTGAAGGCATCAAAACAAAGGGAAGTGCTCACCTCTAGTGAAGAACATCAAAACTAACGACAACAGTGCTGACCGCCAGTGGTTTGTTGGTAATTTTTGCCCGTTCTTCTTCTTCTTCTTCTTCTTCTTCTTTTAAAAAATGATAGTAATTATGAATAGCACTCCCCTGAGCACTTAGTTTGATTCAGATCTTTTTGATGTACAAGATGAATAATAAATAAAGATCTTATGTGAACTTGTTGTTCACTATTCAAGAATTAGAAAAGGAGATAATGCAAGAAGAAATCGTTAATTTAGTTTGAATCTTCATGGAAATCAGTTCCTCTTTCTTGCTGAGAGTAGAAAATATTTGTCAAAATAATGCAAATTGCTAGTCAGTTTAGAAAAAGGAAAAATATCCCATCTGAGGGCAATATTTGGTTTTTCCAGATTTGAGCTGCTTTTGCAGTGTTTAGTGGAGAATGCAAGAATACATCCAACAACAAAGTTTGTCAAAATCATATCTACTGATTGCATTCATAATTATCCTGATCACCATCTCCCAACTGTTTTGGTATACAATAATGGTGCTGTCACGGCAAATTATGTTGGACTTCGTAACTTTGGTTGAAGATGTACCCCTGAAGGTAAGCTTTAGATTGCTTATACAAATTTGTAATTCTCTCTTTGCTTTATCACTCCCTGTAAGCTAACTTTATTATGTTTCCTTGTCAACATATTTAGGTGTTGTGTTGATTTTGTGCCAATCGGATCCCGTACTTAATGATGGGCAAGTTGGAAGCGAGAAAGATGTTCTTGACGGAGTTAGAAAAATGGTTTATAGAGAATGCAGTAGCAGAGCATGAAAATGATGATGGATCTCCAAGTGATTAGTTTTGGATACTATCTATGTTTTCTTTTGCATTTTTCTTTGTTGGCAAGTTTATGCCTTTGTAATAGTGAAGATTTGCTATAATTTACTTTTTGCTAAGACCATTGGGCAGCTTCTTGTATTAGGAACTCTTTCCTTTTTAAGTTATGCTAACCTGTGGTTCAAATAAAGAACATGGGATATAGGCAGAGTTGGATTGGAGATAACATAAATATGAGAAAGAAGGTTAAAATGAGTTGAGTTTACTATTGTTGGTGTTTTCGAGTTATGATTGTTCACTTTCATATCTATATTTTGTTGAAGTATTGTGATCTTAGATAAGTATTAAAGTTCAATGCAGAATTTAAACTTGATTCTCTTAGAGAACTCTTAACTGGTTAGAATCTTTTTGGAAAACAAAGATCAATTTGGAGGAAATTAATGAGAAATTTGAAATTATGAATCCCAGCATCACATCGAATGAACCAAAAAGAGGCAAGAAAAACACCCTAAAGTTTGACAATTTATTGATCAGCTTTAACTGCTCTCTTTTCTTGAAATTGAAACAATCAGATACATGATAATGCTAACTTATCCATGTTTTAGCCTGAACTAAATTTACAAAGCTGAGAAAGAATGGAAAAAAAGAGCTGAACACAGCATGCATTGTATAGGCTACAATGCTATTCACTTGGATAGAGTAGAAGTTTTGTTCTTGCACAGTCTACTGTTGCTTCTTAAGCTTTTTCCATAGATAGAAAACTCTTCTGATGATAGAATCAACCAAGAATCCTTCTGCATAGGCACTTATGGCTATTAGGAGGCTTGTAAATTTGTCACCATCGTCTTGCATCAGAAACGAATTTTCTGTCACCAATCACATATAAAAAAAAATACACAAAGAATTTTATTCCCAGGAATTCGGCTATTAGTCAATATATTGAGAAAAAGATTCAACAAGTCTAGACGACCAACTAGCCAAAATCTTGATGTGCTACCTTCAGTAAGCAAAGTGTCCAATTGCAATGGAATTAATTGATTTAATGAATCTGGACAAATTAGTTGTGGAAAGATCAATTCAAGAAGGTGCAAGGCAACCTCAAGAAGAAGGCAAAAAAATAAGCTAAGACTTAAAAGAATGTCAGATGAGACAGTAAATGGACATCATTTCAATGTAGTTCACAAAAGAATATTCATTTGTACCTAGTATTTCACAGGGAGGTTGCTGCTCTGACAAGTATATAACTGCAAAGCAAACATAGACATTCTGCTCATCAAGCAAGTGAAAAAATATCAATGTCACAAGCAACTGATGACCTCGGAAACTCAAAAGGTTGTAATGAAATAACTTTAAGAAAGCATATATAAACACTATAGGTTAGTCCAAATGTCTAGAGTGGAGAGAAGATTAAAAAAGGTAAGAAACTTTTTACAAATTAAGAAACCTACCTAAGAAAGCTAATGTGTACCAGAGAGACAAGTGATAATCAAGGATCAGAGCAATAAAAGCAACCTCAAATCTGAAAAACCAAATATTGCCCTCAGATGGGGTGTTTTTCCTTTTTCTAAACTGACTAGCAATTTGCATTATCACGATAAATATTTTCTACTCAAAGCAAGAAAGAGGAACTGATTTTCATGAAGATTCAAATTGAAGGAACAGTTTCTTCTTGCATTATCACTTTTTCTAATTCTTGAACAGTGAACAACCAGTTTACATAAGATCTTTATTCATTATTCATCACGTACATCAAAAAGATCTGAAGCAGACTAAGTGGTCAGGGGAGTGCTATTCATAATTACCATCATTTAAAAAAAAAAAAAAGAATAACAAAGGGAAAAAATTACCAGCAAACCATCAGCGGTCAGCACTGCTATCATTCGTTCTAATGTTCTTCGCGAGGTGACCAATTCCCATCGTTTTGAAGCTTTCAACCACCGGCGCCGTGAAATTGAAGCCCTTTGATTCTACAAACTTCAACTAGAACATTCGCCAATTTCAGCTTTTACACCAGGAGAAGCAGCAATGCTTTGATTACGAGATTTGGACCAAACCGCAAGACCAGGAACACATTAATTCTGGCCTGTTGTTCGATGGTAGTGCAACACTCTTTTGGGAAATGGTTAACATAAAGGATCTGTCAAAATCGCACTCTGGTGAAGGTTTTGGGTTGCTCTGCACAATTGTGAACAAGAATGAAAAACGACGACGCTTTGAGGAGATCTAAAACGATGCCGTTTTGTTTTAGTGCCAAACTTGAATCTTTTGAACTCTGTTATGAAGATGATAGGAGCGTAGGCTAAGGCACGCTGTTGAGCGTGCCTTAGTTGAATTGTATACAGATA
>JAOXNR010000028.1:19087550-19221730 GCA_028571225.1 Parsonsia alboflavescens
TATATATATATATATATATATATATATATATATATATAGATAGATATATATATAGAGAGAGAGAGAGTAATGTTAGTGTATGCAAAACTGTGCAAACTAAAAAGTGCAATTGTTGGTCAACTAACTATCTTATTTTTTAAAAATAATTAATTAAAATTTAATCAAGTACCTCTAAGGTTTAGTTGATCATTTTAGGGTTTAGTTTATAAAAAATATTTGAAAATTAAAGGTCAAAGTTAAAGGTTAGTTGTTAAGAAAAAATAAATTCTTAAATAAAAAATTATTTTTTCAAATATTTTTTATAAACTAAACCCTAAATGATAAACTAAACCCTAGAGGTACTTGATTAAATTTTAATTAATTATTTTAAAAAAATAAGATAGTTGACCGTTAGTTGACTTACGGTTGCACTTGTTAGTATGCATAGTATTGCACACACTAACATTTTCGTGTGTGTGTGTGTATATATATATATATAAACGAAAATGCTATAATGGGCACCAGAACTCAAATTATATTATGCTCTTGTTAAGTCTCTAATGATCAACTGATGGTAAACTATCTTTATAAAAATTAAAATAAATTTGATCAAGTACCCCTAAGGTTTAGTTTTTTTTTAAGGATTTAGTTTATACAATTTATTTACAAAAAATAAAATTTTTTAAAAGAATGTTTTTTATTTTAAAAAAAAAAGATAATTGACCGTCAGTTAATCGTTAGAGACTTAACAAGAGTGCAATATAATTTGAGTTTCGATACCCGTAATAGCATTTCATTAATTTTTTAATGAAATTAAAATTATATATGATGGGGCTCAAAAATGAACACTGGGTCACCCAAAAACCGTGATGACATCAATCGACTGCAACCTGAGAAGAAAATAGAGAAGGTCACCGGAGGTGGGCTGTACCCAAGGAAGAGCTTTGATGCCTAAGTCAGTATTCCAAGAGTAATCATGTGCAATTAATTCTTAGAGAGACCGTTCTCTTGTCCATAGACTGTGTATGATTTGATTATATAAAAGAAAATCAATTACCTCTCTGATTTGGGCTCTGCTATTAGGTGATAGTAGGCAATTAGGATAGTTGTGAGATCCTTAGAATCCCACCAATTGTTCCTGGAATCGTGGAGTTTCCCTTGATTAATATATCTTGCCAATCAAGTCTTTGTCAAGAGACATGAGCTCACTAACCGACCTCTTGACCAACGTCTCGACCTGCCCGTGGACATCAAGGGTCTCGACTATCTCTTCTGGGGGCGCCCCGAGTTGTAGTAGGCTCATGGGAGATGTTAGGAGTTGTGCATATCTAGTCGTGGCATGGAAGATGTATGAGACGAGTTAGGAGTTACAAGGTTGTGGTCCGAGGTTTGGTGGTACCTCTCTTGAACTCATTTAGGAGGTCGGTGGTAGCACGTCGTTGCCCACCTATCCTTGTTGATTTTGTAAGTCTGACTTTCTGGTATTAAAGGTTGGGACCTTGGGCCCATTTGGGTTGACTTCTATTCGGGTCCTGCCCGTTTATGTTGACTTATCCAAGACGTACTCATTTCTCCCATCATTACCCCCTTTAGGCCTAGCATCTTGAAGTTGTAGCCGTTAATGGGTTCATCGATTCCTTGTAACGAATAGCTTTGGGGTACCTTTCCATTTACATCTCTAGTAAAGAGTTGCAAGCTCGCTGCTTTCAATTTTTCAACCTCAAGCAGAGTTGCGCACACTTGGTTGCAGCATGGAAGGTATATGAGACAGATTAGGGCTCATTGGGTCGCAGGTCGTGGTCTAGTAAGACCTCTTTTGTGCTCATGTTGTAGGTCTGTGACCTAGGAGGTCCCTACCCACCTGTTTCTCGAGACTCGCAGTTTTGACTTTCAGTTATTAGGAATTACTATCTTTAAGTCACAAGTCTGACTTTTAGGTATTAGAAATTACCATCTTCAAGTCGGGAGCTTGACCTTCAGGCATTAGGAATTGCCATCTATAGGTCGAGGGGCCCTTGAAAGGTCGAGCTGTTTCCTTGTAACTGCTCGCGAGTCTGACCTTTAGGCATTAAGAACTACCATCTTTAGGTCGTGACTCTTTGAGGTCGTGCCATTTTCTTGTAACTGCTATTTATGGAAAAAGACGTGTCTCTTCAGTTTTGGAAACCTGGTCATCGGTCTAAATCTAGAGATTCGTCCCCACTTAGATTTTTTGCGCCGCTTCGGCTTCAAACAAAGAATTGACTTGTCCCGGGTTTAGAAGATTCTTCCATTTCGGGTTTTTCCTTTTTGAAAATTAACCTGTTTTAGTTTCAGAAGGTTGCCCAGTTTTGCAGCCTAAGAGACTCCTTATTCCATATAATTTAAGAGTCTTAGAATTTTTAGGATTTACCTAAACTTTTCTAGCAGCTTGTTTGAACTTATAGAGCTTTCTGCCTTAAATTTCTTTTCTTCCTTCTGCTTGAGCATCTGGTTACCCAAGGCACCTTCTCTTTTCACCTTCCATGATTTTACTGAGTGAGTTTTCTTCTCTTTTCCTTCAAAAAATTTCATCTTTTCGAGTTTTTCCCTTTAAATAAAGATGTTGAAGTCAACGTCCTCTACGTCTAACACCCCTTCCCTCCATCTTAGAGAAGTAGCTCCTTAACATTCTTCTATGGACTTGGAGAATGGGGTTTTCTATTTGCCCCCTGTTTCTGTCAAAACCCCTTCTATTAGGAGCGAAACCCTTGAGCTTTCTGAAATAGAAGCTCATTCTATGCCTTCTATTCTAGGCCCTTCTGATATTTTTAACATAAGTGGGGATTTAGGGCTGGGGAAAAATGAAATAGTGGCTGCCGTGAAGGATGAGCCCCCCACAGTAGGCGCGAGGGACTCATAGTCCTTTATCTTTCTAGCCTCAGGGGAGGCATCTTCCTTCCTTTCCTTCATCCTTTGTTCCTTGACATAGCCCACTTCTATTGTTTTCCCCTAGCTCAACTTGTTCCAAATTCCTTTCGGATTGTGGTTGCTTTTATAGCGACCTGTCACTTGTATAGAGTTCTTGTTTCTTTGGAGCTCTTTAGGAGTTTTTATAAGTTATGTGTCTCCTTGGCTTCCAAATCCTCCACAGTTTATCTCCAGTTCAACCCTAGGAACAAACTAGTAGGTTCTTTTCAATCCTCGACAGGGGAATGGAAAAGTATTTCTTCTTTACTCGTCTTGCAAGCCGTTTAGTTCAGTTTGAACCCTACCCTGATTGGAACCTGAACCGTTCATTCTTCAATGAGCTCCTTATGTTCAGGCATAAGGACTTCTTACTTGATTTGGCCAAGTCCAATAGAGCCAAGGTTGGGTGTACTTCCCCAATTTGGCCTGAAACTTTCCTTCGACCTGCTGGGCTACGGAGCTCAGCAGAGCTCGACCTCCCTTCGGTCAGGGGAGCTCTGGGATATCCCCCTCTAATAGGAAGCTTTTCTGTAGTTTGCCTTTATCTGCTTATGATTGCATAGTGACAGTTCTTTTTTATCTCCATCTTGGTAGAAATGAGGACCACTTCTTGGATTTTTAGTTCTACACCTTCTTAAGCTCCTTCTGGTGGAACTCGGGGCACCACTGGTGCCTTTTCTATTACAACCCTTGCTGTCAATGTTCTTGTTCCCCAGGGTAGGGGGAGAGAGGTTGTGGCTAGGAGGACTCGAGGTGCCTTCAAAGGACGCTCAGGGGCCGCTGGGATGAAGTCATCTGACAGGCCTATCAAGGTCCTGTCTACATCTTCTTCACCCTTCTCCCAGTCAGCTAAGATGATTCCTCCTTGCTCAACTGCTAAGGGGAAGGCTCCCGTGACCTCGGAGTCCAAACCTGCATTTCCGAGCTGTGCCACTGAGGAGGTTGCACACACTTTTAAAAGATTGGGAGTTGCTGCCTTGGCCACTTATTCCACTAAGGAGACTGCAAGATGGGTCCCTAATCAAGCCATGGAGGCCTCTGACTCTTTACTCCAATGGCCCCATATCCAATCCTTCTTACTGGAGTGCGCTCCTTCAGTTGACCTTGAGATCTACTGGCAACTGACAGACGAGGAGATTGACAGATTTGGTGCCTCCTTTCATACTACCGTGAGTTCCTGCTACCTTCTGTAAGTTTGCAATTGGTCTTGCCTCATTTTGGTTTTGACAATGACCTCTTTTCTCTCTTTCTATAGAGTCACATCCTTCTTGGTTAACGCATGAGCAGACAGGCCGAGAAGGCCAAAGAGGATAAATAGTTAACCTCTATTCTTTTTGAGCTCTAGGATGCCAAAGCTCATTTGGAGAAGAAGAATGTTGAGCTCGAGACTTCTGTTGAGAAGGCCCACGCCTCTACTGATAAAGCGTCTAGGCTTCTCTATGAGTGCCAAAAGGAAATTGAGAAGACTAGAGCCAACAGTCAGGCCATGTCTAAGCTGCTGGAGAAAGCTCAAAAGAAGAATTTCCAGTTGATTGACTTAGCTCATAAGAAGAATTTCTAGTTGATTGACTTCGGCCCCCAGCAGAAGGAGTGTGTCCAGGAGCTTGAGGCCAAACTGGAGGAGTTCCAGTTCCCTTGTGATGAAGGTGGCAGCCTCTCTATGAATAAGCTCGAGGAGGCTTCTGCCCTTCAAGGGTATGTTGAAACCTTGATGAAACGTCAAATAATGGGGCTATACGTTGAGGTGATTGACAACCTCAACAAATCCCATCCCGAGATGAAGTCCAACCCTAAATAAGATGCTGCATTCTATCATCTAGAGTTGCTTACTCCTCTTCCTTGGCATTAGGAGGATCTGGATCAAACTTCTCCAAAGGAGGTTGCTGCTACTGAGGTCTTGGCTCAAGTTGGCCAAGCTAATGATGGCCCTGTGGGGAAGGAAAAAGAGCTAGCAGAGGTAGGCCCGAAGGTCGAGGTCACAAAGAGAGAGGTCCTAGATGTCACTCCCCAAGGCCATGATATCTCTTAAACGTATTCCCTTGTTTTGTAGTGTTGACTTGTTTGGGATATTTATCATCTCATCATGAGTACTTATTTTGGAATAGATACTTAACATTTTCAAGGACTCTTGTGTATTTTTTATGTAGCCTTTTTATTTGACCACATTTCCTTATGCTTTGCATATCTTTCCAGTGCCACCAGAGCAAAAGCAATTACTGAAGAGCGGACTCTCCCAAGCAGTTCTGGCCCAATCGAGATCTAGAGGATGGGGATGATGAGGGTGATGTTCCCTTTATCCAGAGGCAGTAGAGAGGCAAACCTGGGAATGCTCTGTAATGAAATTGGGGTCTTTTCATTCCGTTTCTTTTGATACTCTGTATATTTAACCCTTTAAGTTTCTGCACTATACTTGGATGTCCCAGAGGTCTGTTTGTGGCCCCTACTTTTATGACTGCCTTGTCTCAGGAGTTGTCTTCTTTCGAGATCAGCGAGCTTGTAGCTCCCTCCTTTGTGAACTTGTTGGATTTTATAAGGTCCTTCCCAACTTTCTTGCAGCTTGGTCAGTTAACCTTGATTGCTAACATCTAACCTTTTGAGAACCATTTCTCCAACTACGAAATGCCTTGCTTTCACTCTTTTGTTGAAAAAATTTATCATTTGCTTTTTGTAGCTTCTATCCGCTTCCATTGCTTTGTTTCTAACCTCTTCAAAGAGGTCAAGGTTTGCCCTTCTCTCCCCCTCGTTTAATTCTAAATTGTATTCAGTCAGTCCTAGTAACTTCTTGCCGAGCTCGACCGGTATCACTGCCTCTGCACCAAAGCATAAGTTGCATGGTGTTTCCCCAGTAGCTTTTCTAGGTGTCATTCTATATGCCCATAGAATGCTTGAAATCTCATTTGGCCAAGTAGGTTTGCAACCTTCTTTTTCAAGCTCAGTGAGTCTTTTCTTGAGCCCTTCCAGGATGGTCCTATTTATGACCTCAGCAAGCCCATTAGCTTGGCGATGAGCTATTGAGGTCAGCCTTTGCTCAATGTTCAAATTCTCGTAGAATGTTTTGAATGGTTTGCCAATGATCTATCTTCCATTGTCTAAAATTATAGCTTGGGGGATCCCGAACCTACACACAATGTTTCTCCACACAAAAGACTGAACTTTTGATGATGAGATGGTTGCCATTGGCTCTGCTTCAACCCATTTGGTGAAGTACTCCACAGCAATAATCAGGAACTGAACACCCCCCACTCATTTCGAGAAGGGTCCAAGAATGTCAATGCACCAGATATCAAAAGGTACTGATGCGTTGATGGATTGATACCTTGTTGGCGGCACGTGTGATTTGTTCCCTTGCAACTGGCAGCTTGTGCATTTGTTTATGTTCCTCTCAATAGCTGAAACCATTGAGGGCCAGTAATACCTTATTCTTAGTATTTTCTTGGCCACGGTCTTTGCTCTTATGTGTGATCCACATATTCCACTGTGTACCTCTTCAATGACGTATTGTTCCTCTCCTTGACTTAGACATTTGATTAATGGCCAAGTATATGACCTCCTATATTCCTCGTCATCTCTTATACACCTTACACTCTGTGGGAGGTCGCCATCTTTGAGGAATTTGTAGATTAGATATCTCCAGACTGCCTGATCCTCTATAACCAAGCTCTCATCTTTGCATTAGTCTCGAGTATTTCTCGGTAGATTTTGGATAGTGCATCTGCCTTTGCGTTTTGTTCTTTGGTTATCTGCTCAATGAGGAAATGCTCAAGCTTGGATGTGATATCCCTTACTCTTTTGAGATATTTGATTATGTAGTCCTCCCTAGTTTGGTATTCTCCAGCAACCTGGCTGGCTATGACCTACAAATTAGTTTTAACTTGCAATTTTTGCACTTTGAGAACTTTGACAAGTCTTAGGTCTGCTAAGATAGCTTCATCTTCAGATTTATTATTCGAGGTTTTGAAGTTGTACTTCATAGAGTAAGGGATTCTCACTCCCTCAGAGCTGATCAGTACTATTCCAGCACCTGAATTTTCTTTTTTCGTGGACCCATCTGTATACATTGTCCAAAGGTTATTTTCACAAGTGCTTGTGAGCTCTAGTGGAGCCCTTGTGCATCTTCTACAAAGTCCGCGAGAACTTGAGCTTTGATTTCTTTCCTTAGCTCAAATTGAATTTGATATCCCGAGAGCTTGAGTGACCACTTCATCGTCCTATCCGAGAGCTCGAGCTTGGCTAGAGCTTGTTTTAGTGGTAGATTAGTTAATACTCTTATCGGGTACGTTTCAGAATATGGCTTTAATTTCCTCACGGTAATAATAATAAGGTGTAAGAATTTTTCGAGGTTCAAATATCTAGTTTCTGGACCCCTGAGCAAGAAACTCACATAATAAATAGGGAACTATGGTCTTGACTTTTCCACCAACAGCATCGAGTTGACTAATTTCTTTGTCCTAGTAAGATTCATCAAGATTTCCTCTCTTGACCTCGAAGAGACAAGTTGAGGGGGCTGCCCCAGGAAGTCCTTTAGCTTGATGAATGCTGCTTGGTAGCCCTCGGTCCACTGGAAGTAATTTGGCCTCTTTATGACGTTATAGAATTTTGCCCCCCTAGTCTGCCATTTTGCTGATGAAACGCCCCAGTGCTACCATCTTCCTTGCTAAACTCTGAACCTCTTTCATGTTTCTGGGAGGTTCTATGTCTCAACAATGCTTTTATCTTATTCGGATTGGCATCAATGCCTCTTTCAGAGATCACGAAGCCCCGAAATTTACCTACTGAAACACTAAAGGTGCATTTTTTTGGGTTGAGCTTCATATGGGTAGCCTTCAGGGTCTGGAAAGTCTCCCTGATGTCGTTAATGAAATCTTCAGAGGTCCTGGACTTGATTACTATGTTGTCCACATAGACCTCTATGTTCCTCCCGAGCTTATGCATAGCTTGCTGGAATTTTGCTCCTGCGTTCTTCAGGCCGAACGACATTTTGGTGTACTAGTAGGTCCCAACCTCTGTGATGAACTAGATCTTTCCATGTCTTCCACTACCATTGGGATTTGATGGTACCCTTTGTATGCATCCAAGAAACACCGCCATTGATACCTTACTGTCGAGTCCACTATTTGATCTATACTTGGAAGTGGATAGGAGTCCTTCTGGCAAAATCTGTTCCGTGTGGTGAAGTCCACACACATCCTTCATGTTTCTTCTTTCTTTGGGACCACGACTAGGTTGGCTAGCCACTCCGAGTATACCACCTCTTTCAGAATTCTCGCATTGAGAAGAGCTTGGACTTCTCGAGCTATGACTTCATTTTGCTTGAGGACGACGGTCCTCTTCTTCTGCTTTATTGGCTTGACCCTTGGTTTAAGTTTGACCTTGTGTTCAGCAATTTTTCGGTCTACTCCCTTGAGGTCGCTAAGCTGCCAAGCGAAGACCTTCAGATACTTTTGAAGTGAATTAACATGTTTCCTTTTGACTTTGGGAGGTAATAACTCTCCAATTTTTATCCCTTTCTCAAGGAATTCTGGGTTGAGGAACACCTTCTCTCCTCTGCCAGTTGAATGGATTCTGTAATTATCATTCCCTTCTGGGAGTTCCATGCAGTTCTCCTTCTCGAGCTTGGGCGAGCTCTCTTTGTTACCTTCAATGATGTAACATTCTGCGACGAGCTGTCTGTCTCTTTCTAAGACAATCTAGGTAAATCTAACTTGGATTTTCATGTTGTAATTTAGCAGAGAAATTTCTGGTCATAGGTCCATGGCCCCCCTTCTGTTGTAAGTTCCAAAGGTGTCAACTGCCATCCAATTCGTGACATCTTTGCCACTTGCACGGACTGTTGCTGGGAATCGGAAAATCCCATTAGCATAGGTCTTGCTGCCGTTGAAGCTAGTCAGAGTTATGTCTGACCTTATCAGTATGCTCTTGTCTATCTCCATCTGGTCGAAGGCCTTCCAGCACAGGACATTCACAACACTTCCAGTGTCCACCAGTATTTTGCGAACCAAAAAATCTCCAATCTGGAGGGACACTATGAGGGGTTCTGAGTCTTCCCCTCAAGCTCGCTTTGTCCTCCTTTCATTGGCATTTATTTCGTGCACAAGAGGTCGCTGATTTTGAGGGGCTGATGGAGGTGGATTAGCAAGACCTAAGTTCCTTGCCAGGAACTCTTATAGGTGGCCATCCTTGATTAGCCTCTCAATCTTGCGATTGAGGTCAAAACAGTCCTCTGTAAGATGACCATGGTCCTTGTGGTGATGGCAAAACTTGGCTATGTCTCTTTTAGCCACTAGACTCTTGAGAGGTCTTGGCGAATTCAGAAGACCTCTCTTTTCCATGACCACCAAAATTTCAGCCCCTAAGGTCTTCAGAGGAGTGGCCACGAGGTCGGGGATAATCTTTCTCTTCTTGTCTGAAGTTCCTCCCTTTGGGTGGAGGTCCTTCTTGTCCCTCTTTGAGGATTGAGGGCTTTTTGGTCGCCCTTTGTTGTCTTTTTCAGTAGTTGAGGCAAAGCTAGGGATCTCCTTCTAGATCGCTGTCTCCTCAGTCTTGATCAGTTTTTCTAGGAGCATTTGCAACTCTTGATGGTTTTAACTTGCTCCTCGGCCAGCCAAAGGGCTATGTACCCCCTTTTGCAAACCTTGTTCGAAGGTAGTGATGTAGATGGCATCATTTTTTTGCTGAATCTCCATTGCTTCATCGTTGATGCAATTGTAGTAGCTTCTTGTACTCTCTCCAACCTTCTACTTGATGTTGAAGAGGTCTTTGATGTCTTTTTGGCACCTCGTGCTGCTTTGATAATTTTTCAAGAACAGCTCCTTCAATTGTGTCCAGCTTGAGATACTTGCTTTCGGAATGCCCATGAACCAGGACTGGGCCTTTCTGATCAATGTTGACCGAAATGCTCCGCATTTTACTTGGTTTAGGTACTCGAACATCTCCATGTAAGACATATATTCGTCGATATGCTGTGGAGGTTAACTTATGCCATCATATTTTGCCTCCAAGTGTGAGGCTTTGAATCTTGGCGGCATTTGTATGGTTCGGATGTTGTGGACAAATGACGAGGGCTCGGTAAGGTCCACGTTACTTTGGGACTCCTGATTGATCGGGGGAATTGCCCTCCTTAATGGATTGGGGGCTACCCCTCGAGCGTTATCACCTGTCATTTCGATTAGGCTTCGTCGAGGTGGCATCCTTACTCCAAGAGGAGTTTGTAGCGAGCTTTTTTACTCTTCAGAACCAGTATCTTGCCTTTGGCTTTGGGACATGGCTACTCGGTTGAGCCTGTCCTTGAGGTCGTAACCTCTTCTATTGTCTAGGGTTCTCTAAGGTTGATCACAGATTGTGTTCTTGTTCGCTGTGACCTTTCTTGCTCTCTACCTGTTTCTCAACATAGTTCACCAAGCCGAAGGTCGTTCCTGGCTTTTGAAGGCAGAGGTGGATTAGGTTGGGTGCACTCAGCTTGGCCTTAGGATGGCTGTGAGTTTTTTGGGGAGGGCACTAGACTACGTCCAGTGGACATGTAATCTCCCTTGCTGGAAATCCCCTCTAGGGCTACCACCATTCTTTCCAAGAGGTCTGTTAGAACTGATATCTGTGTTCTCCCAAATCTCTGTGGTTTGGGATTATTCTTGTTGGCCGGAGGATCAAGGTGCCCTTGCTCGGGCCTCTCTTGCACAGGTGGAGGGTTTGCTAGGACCCTCTGAGACGAACCAGACTATGATGGCCGCAATGGTTCTTGTTGGGTGGCCAGGGCTAGGCTATTGTTCGCCGTCAAGGGTCAGGGCTTGAGGCACCATTTCACTAGTGCGAAGTTGCATCCTGCCAGGTGGCCTGCCTTGGTGTGGTGATTGAACACGTGTTGGCTGTGATTGAGTCATCAGGCTTTTATTTATCTTTTGTAGGGAAGAAGGCTAAGCTTTTTGTCTGATTTTGCACAGATGAGACAAGTGATGGGGCTTAAAAGTGAACACTGGGCCCCAAAATGGTGATGACGTCAATCAACTGCAACCTGAGAAGAAAGTAGAGAAGGTCTCCAGAGGTGGGCTGCGCCCGGGAAAGAGCTTCGATGCCTAAGTCAGTATTTTGAGAGTAATCAGGTGCAATTAATTCTCTGAGAGATTATTCTCTTGTTCGTAGACAGTATGTGATTTGATTATATATAAGAAAATCAATTACCTCTCCGATTTGGGCTCTGCTATTACGTGCCAATGGGCAATTATAATAGTTGTGAAATCCTTGAATCCTACCAATTGGTTCTGGAATCATGGAGTTCCCCTTGATTAAGATATCTTGCCATTCATGTCTCCATCGAGAGCTGTGAGCTCGCTAACCGATCTCTAAACCAATTTCATGACCTGCCCATGGATATCGAGGGTCTCGACTATCTCTTTTCGAAAGTCATGCCGAGTGATAGTAGGCTCATGGGAGATGTTAGGAATCGTGCACATCTAGTCATGGCATGAAAGATGTATGAGACAACTTGGGAGTTACCATGTCGTGGTCCAAGGTCTGTTGGTACCTCTCTCGAGCTCATTTAAGAGGTCGGTGGTAGCAGGTCGCTTCCCACCTATCCTTATTTACTTCATAAGTTTGATTTTCACTTATTGAAGGTTAGGGTCTTTGATACATTTGGGTTGACTTTTGTTCAGATCCTGTCCATTTATGTTGACCTATCGAGGCATAACCGTTCCATCTGTCAATATAGAATGTAAGTGATTTTGAGTTTTAATTATTTGATTTCTTGTACTTTTTTGCTTTAAATATTTTCTTCTAGATATTTAGATATTATTATTATTATTATTTATATAGTTTATTTTAATTATTTAATATTAAAAGAAATATTTACAGAGCATAAATGCATATCATACCCCCAGGGGCCTAACTCCTCCCCTCCCAGTTTTTAACCTTCGAGGAGACAGGAGCTCAAATGTCTTGTGTGGAAGACACATGTGGCATAACCTCGTTGCACTGAATGAAGCCCAAATGAAACCCCCCGTAAAAAACTTTTTTTTCATTTTGGACTTGGATCATTTCTGGCCTATCAAAAACTAAAATAAAACAATTTTTTTTAAAAAAACCGATTTTATAATTAAAAGGCCTAAATTTTTAATTTTTAGTAACTCGTTTAGTGTAAGAAAAAATAAAACAAAAACTTATTCGTAAGTTCCAGGATGGTGCATATTGGCTAACGGCGCCACAAGTTCATTGAAAAGTCCAAATTTGATTACTAAAATGCACTAAAGATTGGTCAAATAAATATCGTCAGTTTGACTAAGAAAAATTTTATGATGTATCCAATTCATTTGATTATATGGTTTATTTTGAGTTAAGTTAAAAAATTTTTTAATAAAGTTATAAACATTGTATGATAAAAAAATATAAATAATATTCCTTAAATTAATATAAATATCAAACACGAAATCGGATCTACATCGAAATTTCCAGCACTGAAAGGGCAGATGGCCACACTTACCCACAACAGCACTCCAGAATCAATAGATTTCGGTGGGACAAGGATACTGATTTCTCACCAACGCACACCCCAGCAATTTGGCATTTTCCACGTTCTTTATAATATGACTTTCTTGCAAGTGACTTGTGTTCCATCTTTAATATTACCAGATCATATTATAAAATTTTTTTCAGATATTTTAGTTTTTATTTTAAATTATTTAAAAATGAATGTTTTATTTTTTTGAATTAAATAAAATATTTTTAAGTTTAAATGAAAGAAGTTAACTAATTTTTTTTTTTTAAAATAATATATATTAAAATGAGACATTTAATTTTCGATGAAAGAAATGTATTACTTTAATTTAATCTTATACGTCACTATATTTACTTTTTCATCCTTAACCGAATAATCACTTTTTCATTCTAAAGTTATTTCAATTTCCATTCAGCCGCAGCTACAAAAATTATTAGCCACTGCTTCCTACAGTTAATCCATCAAATACCAAAAAGAAAAAGTTAATCAATTAATTAAACAATTGAAAGTGTTAGCAAATTTTTACTTCAGGGATTTAGGAAGACAATATAGGGACAATATGAATTTTTAATCATAATTTAATCACTATTATCTACAGTTTTAGGTGCGGGATATTTTCTTTCTTCTACTACTATACAATTATATAAAGAATTTTTTTTTATGCTTTTTATATTTGTCAATTACTGTCTTTGGAGGTTAACATTGAAATAGTAATCGAATGTATAATTAGAATTTTTGTGTAAGTAGATAAAAATTATGTTAAAAATAATTTGGGCCTTTAAATGACTCTTAATTGAATTTTTAGATTTTTTTTTAATGTCTCTATCATTTATTACGAATTTTTTTAAAAAAATTTTTAGGACTATTTAATTATGGTTTTATTGACGAATTTTTCCTTTGATTATGTGAAAATGTATATTTATTTTTTCTGATTCTCCCATTGATCCGCACACCAGTCTAACTCAATCACCGTCACCCACGGAATGAAGCAGGATCTGGATCCTAAATGATGGGGGACCCACTAAAGGTATCTTAAACCCTAATTAAATCAGAAAACGGGGGAATCTTTTGAAAACCGTTCAGAATCAACGGCTCTGATAAGCTGTACCCGCCCGTGTATAAACCTCGCGATTCCGCAGCCTCATTGCTGACCGCGGTATTCCTTTTCTGTTTCAGGAGCCATTTCATCTCCTACCCTTCTTCACGGAGGACCTGAGGGACCAAACAAGTAAGGGTCACGCGCCTGCAGATACAAATTCGAAACATACATCTACAGACTGAGATATCTGAAGCTGCAGGGAAAGATTAGCGGTTACAAGATGTGTGGAATACTGGCGGTTTTTGGTTGTGTGGATAACACTCAAGCCAAGCGTTCCAGAATTATAGAGCTATCCAGAAGGTAGTTTTTATTTCTGAATTTGAAGTTTGGTTTTTTAAATTCAATGTCGTTGTGTAAATGCTTTAACTGAGGCTTTGTAAATAGTTGTGATTACTTTAGTAGATATGCGTGCTGATTTGAGGATTACTATATTGTTGTTGAGTTTTGATGTGTTGAATTTTTTGCTTAGTTTTCTCTTTAGGAAGTTTGAGCTTTTTGTGGTTTTTTTGATATGCATTCTTTTGCAGAGAGAAATGTTTGATTCGCTAATGCTGATGAAAATGGGGAAATGTTAAATGAAAGAATAACTTTTTATGGATATTTACTTCTTCTGACTATTAGTTGACCTTGTTGAAGAAAATTATTGGGTAATTCATGTCTTTTGGAGGGTGACTTTTTGTTTTTATTTTCCAAAAAATTATGGTGTTTCGTGTAGGCAAAATGAGTTACTGAAACGGGATAAAACTGGAAATCTTTGCTTGTGAAATACTATGTGTCCTCTGCTGGAAGTGAGGGATAATTCTATATGTGTTATGAGAGATAAAGGTACTCTTCTTTCTGGTCTTTTGAATATGTAGGTTGCGCCATAGAGGTCCAGATTGGAGTGGCTTGCACTGTCATCAGGACTGCTATCTTGCTCATCAACGGTTGGCTATAATTGATCCTGCCTCTGGAGATCAGCCTCTATATAATGAAGACAAGACAGTTATTGTCACGGTAGGAGTTGTTTTCTCAAAATTAGAAAAAGGGGGGGATGGGAATATACATGGGCTAGTGTTTGGATGTGTGAAATTGGCATTTGAGTGGTCGTTTTGACCTACTTGTGTATTTACTTCTTCAAATTGAAGTTTTTTTTTTTTTTTTTCAATTTTTCATCTATCTATAATTTTGTTATATATTATCCTGATTTTCTTGCTATTCACAACTCTACAAAAGCTCTTGGTTAGTTTCACTTGGTTTTATTAAATATGCTTTATTTTTATATCCCCTAATTTGAATAGATGGCTGCTGGTCTAGGTATTATTTGCAAATGGAATCTGAATGGACTTATTTAGCGTGATTCTTGGGTTGGTTGGTAAATCTGTGTCACTAAAGGCACAGATATTGCCAATGCCTGTTTGGATTTTCTATGTAAAAACTAATGGATCACCTTTGAGAACTTTATATGTGGTTTAATGACCTAGTTCTTTTCCTGGGAAATTGATATGGTACTGATAACTAGCATTCTGTTGCACCTTTTATTAATACCCCCAAAAGTGGACCTTCCACTCTTTTGTAAAAGTTGCGTTTTTTACCTATAGGTGCATTTGATTATAATTTACTAGGGAATGCATACATGGGTTCATTCATTACTGATTGGAGGGCTTGCATTTCTTTGTGGAACTTCTTTGGTGGATAGCGAAGCATTTATTGATTAAATGATGCATACGAGAATTGTCCATGTATTGTTTCTGCAAAAAACTCCAAAAAGAACATTACTTTCTGGTGAAGTATCCTTAATACTTTTTAAAATATTGATGCAATATTACATGTGATTCTGGACTCCTGATGGTTTCTGAAAGGCACCAAAAAAAAAAAAAAAAGAACCAGATACAAAAGGAAAATTGGAATCTTAATCTATAGAAAGAGATATTCATGCTGTTATACTAAGTAAGATTGATGCTGTTGCCTAGAATTATGTTTGTTAGGTTGAAATTGTGATTAGTTTGTCATTATCATATTCTGTTTGCTGTTCCATGTTTTAAGCTTTGATGTCGGCTTCTGGTTGTGTTAGAGCCTGCTCTGCGCCATTGTTGATGTTCTTCTGTTTTTAAGGTTAATGGAGAGATATATAACCACATAGAATTAAAAGAGAAACTGAGGTCTCATTGGTTCAGAACTGGAAGTGACTGTGAAGTTATTGCACATCTTGTAAGTATTTATTCTTCCTATGCAAATGCACGCCCACTGTGATGTTTACAACTATAGTTTGGAAATTCCAAGAAAGCGTAGCAGAACTTAAAAGATGATAAATTTTCTTCCCCAAAGATTCTCTACATATGCGATTATTGATGAATTCCTAAATTTTTTCTTCTTGCTGTATATCAATCATAACTTGTCAATTTCTCTCCATCAGTATGAAGAATATGGAGAAGATTTTGTTCACATGTTGGATGGCATGTTCTCCTTTGTACTTCTTGACACCCGTGACAAAAGTTTCATTGCTGCTCGGGATGCTATTGGTATCACACCCCTCTATATGGGCTGGGGGCTTGATGGTATACCACTCCTGACTTCTGATTTACTGTGACGTGCACAATTTTAGTTTGTTCTCTTTTTCAAACCTATTGATTTCAGAGTTTTAGCTATTATTTCAAATAGTCTCATTGAAACATGTGATTGAGTAAAGAATTGCATATGTTACAAGAAGACCATAACAATAAAAAGTGAATTATATGAGTTGTTGATATACGTGTCTAATCTTGGTCCATGATGTCAATTGTCATCTCTAGATCTTTTACACAATTATATGACAGATTATCAATTGTTCAACGATGTTGTGTTCAACCAATGCATTTGTATACTTTCCCTCTCCCATGTGGTAAAGCGCAAATTGTTTCTTTTTTCATTATTTCAAATCTCTGTCCTTCCACTATATTGCTGTATACAGTGTAACTAGCACTACATATGGAACTATACAATCTTTAATTCATCTAGTTTTTTTTAGTGTTTCATCAAATATATTGTTATTTTGTGTTTCTTTATTTGTTAATTAGTTGGCTCTTTTTATTTTGTTATAGATATTTCAAAAGGAAAATTATTGAAAATCAATTTTTTCTAATACATTAACAGTTTATTGGTATATAATTAATATATTTTTCGGTTAAAAGCTATCTAGAAAAGGAATTAACTGCGAATCATTCTAGCTTCATTCACACCTTCAGTGTACCTGTGTGGTATTATTTATAGTAGATATAGATTAATTAAAGCATGTTTTATTTTATCTACAGGATCAGTTTGGTTTGCATCGGAAATGAAAGCCTTGAGTGATGACTGTGAAAGATTCATATCTTTCCTTCCTGGGCATATTTATTCAAGCAAAACTGGTATGCTTATTCTACTTCGAAATATTAACCTGCACTAAACAAAAGATCAATTATGATTTTTGGCAATTGGGAATTATGGTTTTAACTTTCAGATACTGGTGCTTTGGATATTTCTTAAACAATATTAGGTTTCATAATTATGAGAGAGGAAACTTGTAACACCTTTACTTTTGTAATCAGTTTTTCAATAATGTACACAATCACCTGATTCTCTTTTGTCATTGAGAAGGGTTTAATTGAACTTTAATGCTTCATCCAGAAGGTGGAGAGAAGTAAAACTTTACTCAATTTTCATTTTCCGCTTTGGTTTTTTGAAATGGTTAACTTAATTTACAGTAGAAGAGAAATAAGGCTGCTTTAACATTGTGTGGGTTTGCTTTTTCTTATCTTCTGGTCAACCTGGTTTTTGGAGTGTTGAGTATTCAGGTAAGAATGCTATTGACTGTATGATATCTCACTGAATTCCATGATCAGGAGGGCTTCGCAGATGGTACAATCCACCATGGTACACAGAAGAGATTCCTACAGCTCCATATGATCAGCTTGGTTTACGCAAGGCATTTGAGAAGGTTGGTTATTCTAAATTTTAGTGGTGAGAGCCGCATTGGTCCACTGCCATATGAGACTCTCTGTCAATAGCAGTTTTAATGTACTTACTGGAACATTATTTGCAAGAAAAACATCTAACTGTGCAAGCAGAATTTATTGGTCGTCTGCTTTGTAGCTCTCTATAGACTACTACTCTTTTTTTCTTGATACCATTCATCTCAACATATCTTTTGCACTTTCCTCTTGCATCATTCTCCTACATTGATTGCATGACTAAAACTAATACAGATATTTGGACATACATTGGCAGATAATAGACATCAATTCGCAGATATTAACTGATCCTTATGTTGTCAAATTTTGCAGGCCGTGATCAAGAGATTAATGACAGATGTACCATTTGGTGTACTTTTGTCTGGTGGACTTGATTCATCACTTGTGGCTGCAGTTGCTTCTCGTTATCTGGCTGATTCAGAAGCTGCCTGCCAATGGGGATCACACTTGCACACATTTTGTATTGGTCTGAAGGTAAGTTTGAACTCTAGTGGTTTTGGGGGTTTCCCATTAAGTTCATTGGTATTAGAGAATTGTATTCATTGTTATATTTTCCCTATTCTGGTTGTATTTAGGAGTGATTGTCTATCCATTGTCATTAAATTTTCCATTTTCATCCTGCAAAGATGCAACTAGCAACTGATGCATAAATGCTCATTGTATGTTTATTGAAATTGAAGCCTTCTTTTCGACCATACCCTGACTATCATGGCTGATATTTAGAGCAAGAGGATGTTATTTCTAGACTATCATGAAATAACACTTTAAGATACTGGATTGTCTCCTTTAATTTCTACTTTTGTTGGGAGCTTTTCTAGGGTCTCAAAACACAAATCTTCATGGTCTGGCGGTGATTTATTTTTAATTCAACCTGGAATAGATTTCTCATTTAGCATGATTATAATTTTGATATTCTAGACCCGAGAAAACTTGTCACTTAAAGACGTTGGAAGGTCAATGTTGTCAGACTTATCAACTTGAAGAAACCTGGTAAAAAGTAAGCCATAAGATGTATTCTGTTTAGTTGCAGTTTTAAACATACTATTACTATGTGCCTTAATATTCTTTTGGTACTTCTGAAGGGCACAAATTATATGTTGCACCCTTAATGTATCTATGTTCCAAACAAAATATCAAAATACGCTCGCTCTCTTTTGGTTGTGCATTTTGTATATTTCCTTCTAGATCTCAGTGTACTTTATCTGTTTGTTGGTTTTGAGAAATATCTCACATTTACTTGTTGGCCTATTCCCATTAGGGTTCTCCTGACCTGAAAGCTGCCAGGGAAGTAGCAGATTATCTTGGCACTCGACACCATGAGTTTCACTTTACTGTGCAGGTGGTTTTTCTGATCTTGAACTTATTCGTATGGTTCATCATTCTACTTGGACTGACTGTTATCCTATTTTCCTTAATTTGATTTGCTATGACAGGAGGGAATTGATGCTCTTGAAGAGGTTATCTATCATATTGAGACATATGATGTGACTACAATCCGGGCCAGTACCCCAATGTTTCTCATGTCTCGGAAAATTAAGTCTTTGGGAGTTAAAATGGTTTTGTCTGGAGAAGGTTCTGATGAAATATTTGGTGGTTATTTGTATTTCCATAAAGCACCTAACAAGGATGAGTTTCATCAGGAAACATGCCGAAAGGTAAAACTATTAGCAAGTTTTGCTTAGAGAACTGGGAAAAGGTTGTTGGTCAGTGTCTCTAATATTTAATGACATAAGCCATATTTCAGTTTCTGATACCTGTTCCCCCCCCCCCCCTCCCCCCCTTTTTTTTGGTTTATTTAGATCAAAGCCCTCCATCTTTATGACTGCTTAAGGGCCAACAAATCAACTTCAGCATGGGGTGTTGAGGCTCGTGTGCCCTTCCTAGATAAAGAATTCATCAATGTTGCTATGGGTATTGATCCAGAGTGGAAAATGGTGAGTGTACACTCTATATTACCTCTTCAGTTGCTATAGAGATGCTTGGACTGGTGCAGTGTGACACTTTATGTTGCTCAGGGTGCACAAACTTAACTTGCTGTCTTAGAATGGTGCTCCAATAATCCACTAGAATGGTTGATTAATTATTTCTTTTTGATAAGCCAGTAGACTTATGGATTGTTATGCTTCTCTTGCAATCTGCAGATTCTTCTATCCTCTCTTGTTGACCTGGATCTTCTGTTTGCTTACATTGTATACCATGCCATTAATAAGCAAAATATGATACATTAATTCATGGCCACTTAATGCTCAAAAGAATATATGCCAAGCCTTTGGTCAACCGGGGGGTTCTCAGCTGTTACAGGATTATACAGTTTTCCTTTTGTAGGTGAAAGGCTGCATAAATATTACTCTTCCTACACTTGAGAATAATAGGTTCTTAATGTTGTAGAACTACTTTTACAATATATGTAGATCTTGGTAAATATTCATGCATATAGAGTACATCATGAACAGTAACATTCTACTGTATTCATCTTCGGCGGATTTCGGTTTTATGGTTTCTTTGTCAACAGAATAAATCATATTGCATTGTGTTTAATGACTGTCCCATTTTTGTTCAGGAACTAATGAGACATTCCATTTTGGGCCATGTTGTAACTGAAATCCTGAACACTCATGTTGTTTGGAATAGTTCAGCATGGCAATGTAGTGTTGGCAAGTGAAGTTTCTCAGTTGATACTAAACGTTTTAAAAATTTGCAGGTGAAACCTGATCTTGGAAGAATAGAGAAATGGATTCTACGTTATGCATTTGATGATGAGCAGAACCCATATCTCCCTAAGGTTTGTCACCTTTTCTTATGATTCCAGCATTTTTCTTGTATATGTTCTCAGTTGGAGTGATTATGTGCAACCTTGTGCTTGCTATGCATTTCTTCTCTCCATGGCAGTTGTTTATATGGTTACTAATGAGTGTTGCTCTGGTTTCAGCACATTTTGTACAGACAGAAGGAACAATTTAGTGATGGAGTTGGATACAGTTGGATTGATGGATTGAAGGAGCACGCAAACCAGCAGGTTGGACTATACCTTGATTCATGACATCATTCTATTAGTACCATTTCGTCAACTGCATGTAAGTGGGTTCATTCTTTCCTGTTCGTTAATGCCAGGTTACAGATTCAATGTTAGCAAATGCAAGTTTTGTTTACCCTGAGAATACTCCAACAACAAAAGAGGGATATTGCTACAGGACTATCTTTGAGAGGTTCTTTCCGAAGGTCAGTTTTCCTTCCTTTTAGAAGCTTCATGGTCAAATTACATAAAGATAGTTTCAGTTAAATCTAGTTTCAGGCACCTTAATTTTCTATGCTCACCTCTTATGCCAAATGGAAATATCTCTTTTATAGAATCTTAACATACTTGAACTCACGAGATATTTCTCCTGGATGTGTTTTTTTGTATTCAAAATAGAATGCTGCGAGGTCAACTGTTCCAGGAGGTCCTAGTGTTGCTTGCAGCAGTGCAAAGGCAGTGGAATGGGATGCTTCATGGTCAAATAATCTTGATCCATCAGGGAGGGCCGCTCTTGGTGTTCATGTTGCTGCATATGAAGATGCATCCTCGAAGGGTAAAAATTCCACCATAACGGCGGCTGCAGCCCAGAAACTTGGAGTTGAGCAGACTGTAGTAACTGTTTGATTGTGGATTAGTTTCTATATTTATGTTCTTTTTATTGTAACAACTGTTTTCTAAATTATGCATCAAAAGATTGAAACGGGCTAGAAGCAGTCCCATCTTGTACATCAATTATTAGAGAAGTGAACTTTGTTGGTGGATTTTAATATTTTAGTTCTGATTTGTGACATCTTTACATCTCAATAATGACAGTCCAAACAGTTAGAGATTATACAGTTCAGTTTAGTTTCCCTCACAGCGCAAAACCAATCATTATTAGTAGCCGGTAAGTTATACTGCAGATCTTGAAATGGACAACCATAGTATTTACATACTCGAAATTTCGAACAGTTTGAAACATAAAGACTCTGAGAATTTACAAATTCCGTGACAGCATCAACACAATTTACGACAACAGTTTTTGCTCAAAATCAAGAAAATCTGGAAAGTAGGGACCAAAAGATCATCATTAGACATCAGACATGAACAAAGGCAGTAGTATTATCTTTGTATTGCAATCAGGTGGATACAAAAATTGGCTCTTTATCTACAAGCAAAGTAGATCACTATACAGAGAAGAAGACATGGGAGTTCATCATGTCTGATATATACAGCAGCTCTACCAATTGCGAAGATGACAGTTATAGGTAGAACTAACAGCATAAGTTACCAACGACAAATTCCAGGAGCCTCTGTTCTCAATTCCGAAACAATCTCATCATACTTTGAAGGATATACGAAACCCCATAACTGCATTACAGTTTCAAAGAAAAAAGAAGGATTAATCTTTAATATTGCAATAAAGCTGAATCAAGAGAAAATCATGGTGAACTGTTGATGGGATATTTCTGATTCTGCCTTTTAGTAGGGAATGGGTGTAAAAGGAGGGGCTCTACATACCTCAACTTCCTTCACATCAAAATCTCCAGTATGTGCTAAACAAGAGTTCCCATAAGTTTCTGAAGCTGAACTAGATCCCATCAATCTTTGAAAAGAAGATTAAATATCAGAAAAACAATTTCAATAAAATATTTACTTCCAACAAAATTTAAAATAAAAGGTCGTATGAAAAGTAATTTAGAAGGATGCTAAGAAGAAGTTGAAATCTCACAGATCTCCATCCAAATAGAGAGCAAAATGGCTGCCTCCACCCATGGCTAAATACTCAGTTGAGCACAGAGTGAAGTAGCGATTTACACCTGATTAATCGGGGGCATCCGTACAAATCATCAAAACTAAGAACATTATAGCTTCAATCATCATGAAAAGCAACTATCAAGATATAGATATATTCCACAGCCATAAAACAGAAATTATTGGGAAGGAAGCTAGAGCAATATCAGAGGACCAAGAGTAAGAAGCAAAAGATACAATTTTCACATAACTAGTGATTCCATGGTAATTGACCCATTAAAAGTTTAATTAGATCAGAGTTCTAGAGTTCAATTATGGTTCATTTAGGACAACCAAAACCATTTATATGCATTGGTGAAGGAGAACAGACATCGATAAGTGCTAACATATTGAAATTTTACACAAGCTTCAAATATATCTAACAAGTACATTATTAACACACATTACCCCATATAAATATATATATATATATATATATATTTCTATATATACGGGGTTTCTATGCTATGTGACGTCGCCAAAACGACGTCATTTTGGTTCTTCTTTTCTTTCTTTTTCAAAACCAAAACGACGTTGTTCTGGTGGCGTCGCACACACAGCCCCTCCCCCCGGGTGCGAAAAAAAAAAGGGTAGCAGACTCAAAATACATTGAATAAATTACAGTTTCCATGGCTTGAATTTCAATACTTTTCTGTCCTTAACTTATAAAATTACTTATTTTCATTGAAGAAACTGCTAAAGTATTAATTAGATAAAAGTGGTAGTTGCCTTTGTAACATCTAAAACAAATGTCATAGAATGCGTAGTTCTTGTCAAAGTGATCATGGGTTTCTGAGCTTCTCTCAAAGAAACCAATCCGAGCAACAAGATTATAGGTATATTCATGTATTAGACACCGAAACAATGAGAACATTAATTGTCCTGCAGAGATTATAAAAATCGAATTGCCTGTAACATAGAATTTTTACCTGTGGGAAGAAAGATTTCAGGAACGCCAGATATGTCTGTGAAAACAAATGAATCCTTGTTGCCCTGTTAAAAATAATATACAATGAGAAGTAGAGTGATAAACAAATAAAAGTTTAGGGCCTTGTGGGATTTTGGAATGAACCCTCTGCCTCGTAGGGAGGTGTCAACTCACATTAAGAAGAGATTTCAGTATATGTCACAAACACACCTGGTATCGCCGCTTATTCGTTGGTCTTAAAGGTGCCTCAACCAACCCACCAAATACAGCACCATTCCGATCACCAACAACCTAGAAAATGTTAGGCGGAGAGTGAGAGAGATTCAAAGGTGATATATTGCTGATCCTAAAAGGATTCAGATTACGCTGATAGAAGTCAACTCAATGTACATATGAAGAATTTTAAAAAAAAAAAAAAAAAAAAAAGAGAAAAGGTATAGGAAACAAGCGAAGACTACAGTCAATTCTGAAAGGTGTGGATGTTTATCATATTTCGATTTAATGACAAATGAACAGTATAAACTCTTTCAGTCATGAAATAAACTTCACAGGATACTCACAGCTAGAAATGAGAACAAATTAACAACAAAGCAGCACAATTAGAGAACAACTAAGTTGGTTCAAGAAACAGAACACATCAATTACCAATTTATTATTCAGACAAATATCTTGTTAGGCTACAGTATGCAACTCATCGTTTTTATCCAAACAATTTACAAAATAACAAATGCAACACTGAGAAGAAATGAAAAGGCAAGATTCATTACTAAATCATAGAATCCCCATATATGAGCCTGATTGACCAATATGAGTTAGGGGTAATGGGGACCGGGATGGAGATAGCCCTTTCAACAGATTAATTACAGTGTTTTTCTTCTGAATTTTTCTTTCAAAATGTTTTTACTTGATTTAAAAAAAACTCCAAAGAGCTTAGGAAAGAATTGCTACAGGTAATTTGTTAGTAAAGAGGAAGAAAAAGTATTAATCCAATTAACATGTGATTCTTATCTGAACTGCTGAGACCTTATCATATACGGGCTACGATCAGATGCCACTTCTTCAATGATTTTCGATACATGACCACAAGCACCTTTGCAGGTTTTTACATTTATCTTGAAAGACATTCTCTAGGACAGTCAAGACAGACTTCACAAATATATGGATGCAGTGATTACCAGCAAGCTGAGCCCAGGCCAGAGCATGCTTCTTCTGTACAAAGTTGAAAGTGATATGCCATGCCTCCAGGTACTGAAGAACACAACAAACAGATAATAAATGACCCCAGAGAATTAAAACACCAGCAAACTGCTTAATTATCTGATAGTACTTGTAAAGGATTCATAGTCACTATAACAAAAAGTAGTTCCATCTCTATGCACCTGTATAATAACAACCATTTCCTTCCTTGAACAAGCACCGGCATTGCAGCATAAAGCATGGTCCTACTCTTCTCAGAGAGAAGCAATGAGGGTTCAGAAATTTCTGGAGGCTCCCCTGAAGATGTTGACTCATCAAAAGTTCGCATAGGTTTCGCTTCCTCCTTAGAAACCTGAGAACTTATATTATCGGCACCTGTATCAGAATTGACCTTGTGGGACCCTTGATTTCGGAAACCACCTAGTTTAGCAGCTTGATGGATAACTCTACCAAGGGATTGTTTGCCCCTAGAAAATAAACTTTTCCTTCTCCCACTATCTCTCAGCACAGGTACATCAGATTCTTCAACTAGATCATCTTGGTGAACATTTTCTTGATCAGATGTCCGGCCATTTCCTGAAGATGAAAGTAGGGAGTAAAGGAATGCAGGAAAGGAAGATGTATCAGGACCATCACCCAATTCCACAGATTCCTCATCTGAAGTTGAATCTACTTTGCTACTTTCAGACTTTGCCTCATCCTCCTATTAGATCAAGAGACCACTCGTCAATATTGAGAAATTCTGACAGACATTTAAGAATGTTAATGAATTGATCTGTTCAAGCTGAACTCATTATATAAGGATTAAGATGTATGAAAAAAGAACAATTCTTTTCAAGCTGGATGCATGTACCTCTGTATTCAACTAAAGGAAAGCCAAATTATCCAGGGCATAGTGTGATTCTACATGCATCATTTGCATAAAATATTTGTTATACACTATGCAAGCTTGGGATGGTGAAAAATTAAGCACGTGTAGAAAAAAATCATGAGCTGATGAGCTAAAGCTCAAGGAATGGGAATTTAAACATCTATCAGCTTGGTAAAAGTTCTACCCGAAATCCCTTAGTTTCAGTCTGATCTTTAAACCCATGAATTTCCTATCCAGTATATATATTAGCTACCATTTCTGGAAGGAATAATGAGAATGACAAAATCAACTCTAGCTATAATATAAATTTCAAAGATCGCTTTATCCCATTTGAAGAAATTGAAACGAATACAGAACAACAATGAGAGTATTACAATATCTCACATGATGGCATCCTTGCTAAAAAGGACACAGAAGAACTACTACTAATCAAAACCTTGGTTCAACGGTTTCCCTCTCTGCAAAAGCATTCTATACCCAGAATCAGACCATAAAACAAGAAGAAAATATATAAAGATTTTAAGCTTCCCTACAATCACAAAATATCGGGAGATGAACTTCATAAAATTGTCACCTAACAGACAAAAAACTCTAAATTGGTTGCTCAATTAGAAATGAAGAACCTAAAAAATTCAAAACCTAAATGCAAATTACCGAAAATACAGTTAATAGCTTTCACTCCCCCATTTTTTTTCCGTATCTTAAATTTCCTTAAAATGACAACGCAAGAACTGAAACCCTGAAAATATTTCAAAATCCAAATGATTATATGCGGTTACCACATGAGTTGGATGAGTGGGCTTTGAGGGTTTATCAGAGATGGGGTTGAGAAGAACAGTGGTAAGATCAGAAACAAAGTGGGCTGCTTTACTCCTTATCCCCATGTTCTATCTTTTATCGATGATATTGCTGTGAAGGGATTCCCCTTGGACCTTATCTTTCCTGAGAATTTATGCTTTAGTAGAAGAAGATTGTTTTCTCAGTCATCATCAGTACCAAATCACAGAAGGCTTTCAAGAATACGAATGTGAATTTGCCCACCAGCTAACCCCTGGATTCCTTTTTCTCGCAATTTTCACTGTTCTTCCAGAAAATCCATTTCCATTTTAATTTTTTGGTAAACAAATCGTAATATATTGTGGATAGGTTGACGGAAAAGAGTGCTTTTTACGTGAATTGACTTGTTACCTACATGATTGTTCTGAATGCAATCAAAATCAAACAGAACAATGAAGTTATAAAACTTTAGGGGGAAAATTGGATTGAATTGTTTTAGTTTATTTAATATCTTTAGTTATTGTGGTACTTTTCTTTATTTCTTATAACATTTTTTATTCACGAATTATATTTATAATAATAAAAATAAATTAATCGGGGAAATTGTCCTTCATCACCAATTTTATTTTTAGTAAAAATAAAACTAACCGGAAAAAAAAAGGGATTCTAGTTTGAATAAATAAATGCATCCTATTTAAAATAAAATGTTTACACTTTGTTTTCAAATTTCTAAGATTAAATATATAAAGTAAAATACTTATTTTTAAATATTTTATGATAAAAATTTTTTATGCAAGATGAGAAATAATATGAATTATGTTTAAGGTGTAAATGAGTTTTAAATAAATTTTGAAGTAAATGAATTGAGTTCGTCACGAGTTTGACTTGATTTGAGGGTTGAACAAAATCGAATTATTTATCTATTCAACTCAAAATTTTGTTAATTTTTACTATATATTTTTATATAGGTAGATTTTATGAAAAAATATATATTTATGATATTTATAGATAAATTTTAATAAATAAAATAAAATAATTCTACACAAGTTTCTATCGAATTTGAGATTAGCGCTATGAGGTTAAACTTGAGCTCAAATCATAACTCTTCTTTGCTCAAACTCAACTTATACACCTATTAGATTTTATTTATTTATTATTATTTTTGAGGAGACCAATTATGCACCTTCTAGTTTTATAGAGCATTAGGGAAATATCGGTGCAAGGTATCAATAGTCTTGTATTAAAAATAAATAAAATTATTTTTGAAAAAAAGTAACGCAATGTATCATCATTACCAATTTAAATTAATATTTTTGAAAAAAAAATAAAAATAAAAAATATTATGCTTTATTTTTTGTATTAAATTACTTGATTAAAAAAATTCTATGATTTTAAAATTCATTAAATCTAATTAAGGAAATGATAATTATTAAATACCAGTAAGAAAATTTTAACCTATAATTTATTATTTTTATTTAAATTTTTTTATAAACTATATTATATGCTAATTCAACGTTTATAACTCTTTTTAGACATATTTAATAAATTATTCAATGAAATTAGTCCAATGTAATTTTTTTTTTCTTATAAATTAAAGTAACCAAATAACGATTGTATAGCATTCAAGGGTGTGATCAAGTGGTTCAGAGGTATAGCTTGCATATTGTCATTCGTGGATTCAACTAGGTTTTCATGCATATTCTAGATTTGGTGTCATCTAGGGGTGTAACGAGTTGAGCCAAGTCCAAATCTACTAGCCTTGAGATCGACTCGTTTATATTCTTTTAGTCTTTGGGTCTCAAGAGCCTAAATAGTTAGGTTCTTTTATTATAAGGATGGCTTGCGAGGCGAGGCACAAACTATTCTCGTTTAAACTTAAAAAATTAATAAAATTAAAATTTTCAAAAATAATATTTAATATCAAATTCATTTATACAACACATTCGAATTTAAATCTAATTTAAGTATCTAAAGTTTGAATTAAAAAAAAAAAACATTTAATACTAGAGTTACTTAAATCACAAACTATGTCATGACAAAATGATCAAATCTGCATCACAAGTTTCTTCTAAATTGATGAAATACGATTCTTGTAAGTCTTTTGACACAAATCTTGCAATTCAATCAAATGCTTGAAATGATAAAATCTCAACTCTATCATAACAAACAATACAATTCAACATATTAACAATATATATAATAATCACTCAAATAAAATAATAAATTTCTTATACATTGGTTGTAAAGTATGAAATTTAAGATGGAATTCTAAAGTAATTAATTAGTCCCAATGTAAAGCAAGTAAGAAATATATATATATATCATACACCACAAAAGAAGTTCTTGTTCACAACTTAAAATAACTGGCTAAATTTCTTGAACCAAACAACTAAAGCATCCAACGTATAAGAGTTAGGATCAAATTATCTATATGTATAAATAACAAATTATATAATAAATAGACAATATCATATTTATAATACATATGTATATAAATAAATTATTATATATATATAAAAAACTCTTTTAGGCTTGCGAACCTATATAAATGAATACATATGGGCTCCGCTCAGCTCATGTAATAAGAGAGCCGAGCTTAGCTCTTCTAAAATGAGCCGAATTTGAGTTTTCACCAATTTAAACCCGAACTGTTTGTGAATAGTGACACCATTTTGATACACTGTCTTTTCAAATAAATAAATAAATAAAATCAAAGAATAATAATGATAAGACTATAACACCAATAATATTGATTTATGATGTTATTATATTTTGTAAAATTTAATATTAGAATATGTAATTTGTTATATTTTATTTTATATTTTATTAAAGCTTTACATTTGTGGTGAATTGTCTGTTTTTTATATAAATAATTAGATTTATTTATGTTCTGGTAATTTAGAATAATTATCTAGATATTTGATTTTGATCAATAAATATTTTTGAAAACTTTTAATCAAGAAAATCTTTACATGAAGACCTAATTTTATATAAATTTTTGAAGAAACCTTTTATTTTTTTTTTTAAAAAAAACTTTTTATTTACTAATTAATGAGATGACACTTGATAATTTTTCTAAAGAAACCTTTCATAATTTTTTATTGAAATTTAAAAATAAATATCGGGAGTTTTCTTTTAACTAGTTGAAACCCCACGCAAAGCGTGGGGGCAGATATAATATTATTTAGATGTTAAATTTTAGGTTTCTTTTAATTGAAGTTTGTTATATTTGTAATATTTACTTTAATTTTATTTGCGATGATTAAAAAAAAATTGAATAGGAAATATTTTCTTATGTGATAAGTTTTGTCAATATATTTGAATAAGTTAATGGATGACTTAAATTTAATTAATTTAACATTTTTATTTATGAATATATTAGTTACATAAACTTGTTTGTGATAACCTTAAGTTAGAAATTTGATTCGTCATTATAGGATTTGCACAATATAATTAATAAAAAAAATATTATGAACATATCTTATGTATATTCATTTAATAGCCAATTTTGTTTTTTAATAAATTCCTAAATTTGTATATAAAATTAAAATTTTATTTATTTATGACTATTTTTAATTTAATATTAAAATTTTTTTATATATAATATATCAGAATAGATATTTTAATAGTTTTATAGGGAAAGAAAATATTTTTATTTTATTCTAATAATTATATATAACATAGATAAGAATAAGAATTCAAATATTTTTTAAAAATAAAGGAAAATGAAGAGTCTTTTCAATATGGTGCTTCCAAATCACTCCATTACCTGATTTGGAAGAATTCTGAACGCTTATGTTTCATTTTTCTACTAAACTAGATGGAAAGCCCGTGTAATGCTCGGTAATTATAATTTTTTATATTTTTATATTAATTTTTTATTATTAATGATAATTATTAAGTTTTAAGAAATATATATAGGGTGAGAGTATTATATGAAGTTTCAAGCTACAATTTTGTCTTATAAGTTTCAATTATTAAAGTAATTAGATTTTTTATTTTAATATTAGAGTTTTAAAATTATATATAGAAATTAATATATTGTATTAAATTAAAACAATATAGTTTTTTATATATAAATATCTCTATTTTTCAATAAATTTTTGTATTAAAAAACTTTTTTAAAAATTTAAGTTTCTTTATTGAAATATAACAATTTTTTTAAAAAATAGTGCTATATGAATCTATTTCATTTATTTATTTTATAGAAGTTTTAAATAAAAAACTATTTTTAATAATTTATATTATTTAGAAGAAATTATATAACAAGTTTATAAAAAGAAGATAGCACATTTGACAAATTAACTATGAGAAAAATGAAAAATTTTATAAAAAATATATAGAGTTAAAAGAAATGTATTTCAGTGCATGGAAATGAAGTGCTTTTTCAGAAAACTCAAACATCAATTTTATTAGATGATGTGTCATTTTTATGTATATCATATTTGATATGAAAAGTCTTGAAGTAATAATACACTGTCAACTTATTAAAAAATTTAATTTGGAGCATTCTAGTAAGTTTGCTTCTATTTTTATATATTACTCTTCCTTCTAGGATTGAATGTCCTAATTTGATTTGCACAAATTTTAACAAAATTAGTTGATTTAGTTCATTTTACACTTAACAATATCAATTTCTTAATAAAAATTTAACTAATTAAGGAAATGAGACATTCATTTCCGGATAACTCAAAATAGAAATAGGAGTATTTAATTCCATACGAAAGGAGTATAATAGATGTCTCTGCTTTTATATATTGTAATACATATGCCATTTTAGTTTGTGAATAACTTTAAACCCTTCTAAACTTTTGGTTTAACGAATAGTCATGCCAATTTTATTGATCTTCTCACTTAAAAAAAAAAAACTAATTATTTAATGGAAGTAATTAATTTGTTAGACTAATGGCTTAATGCCACCTGTCAATCAAATAAGGGAGTTGCCCTTTTTCTATATATACTAGTATAAAAAACTTGTGAGTTCTGTTAGTCAAATTGCATATGCAAGTATACGTATCGTTAACAAGTAATAAAGTGATCAAACAAGTATCGTTTCACTGGGAGTTTATAAATAAAAACAGGTACCAACCACTAACAGACAACTTTCTTCCAGGTCAAAGGAATCAAAAAGGTTGAGTTTGTAAGATTTAAAATAAAGCAATAGAAATAAAGTAGAAAAGTTTAATGAATAAAAAGTTTAGGATTACAATTTCATCAAAGATAAATTCAAGTGAGAAAAATCCTTTTCAACAAATAATAATTATGCAAATTGATTAACCGTAACACATAAATTCTTTTAATTCTCTTTCAAGCAATTAAAGAACTTATCCAATCAATTACAAAAGTTATATGTCTATGCCAATGCAAAAAGAATGTGTAGATAAGGAACAAGTCACAATATGGTTACCAAAGCTAATTAGATATATGTCTATCCTAATTACGAATAAGTTAATTTTAACGAGTGTTATTTGTTCATAGACTCAAAAACCAAAAGTCTTCTTTGAATTCCTAAAGGTTTTGTCAAATAAAAAGATGGCCAATCTTCTTAATAAATAAAACAGAACAAAAAAAATCAATAAGGCATAATCACCACATGAAGAAAAAAAATTTAACTCAAATAAATTGACTAAGAATCCATTGCAATCCTAGAACAAATAACTTAGCTACTCATCATCATCTCAAAACAATAAAAGATAAATAGAGAGAATAAGAATTATGAGAGATGATTTGATCTGAGATGATATTGTCTTGAAAACTACCATATTTATAGATAACTAAGATATTAAAATTATGCTAACTATTATAAAAGAAGTATTTTCCTAATAAGAATAGGAAGTAATTTTCCTCGTTGACTTTGTCTTCCAATATCTTTTAGAATTTTAAGCAATTTCAATTCTTCTCCTCTTTGGCTTCCAATTCCTCCAAGAATATTCAAAATAGTCTCCTTCTTGAATTCTCCTTTCTTCTTCTTTTCCAATTTTTGCCTTTTCAATACCTTTTCATAAAAATTCTTGCAATCAAAGAAATAAATATGGGAGTAAAAATATTCTATAAATTGACATAAAATAACTAGAATTATCAATAAATAATTTATTAAAAATCATATAAAACTATTTATTTTATTACCTTATCAAGTTCGCGAGAAGTATAGTTATAAAATAACAAAAGAATCATCTTTAAAATAAAATAAAAAAATTCACCTTGTCACACCTATCACCGGTAAAAATTCAAAGAACTAAATATACTTATGTGTAATTTTTTTCTGCTACATAAATAATGAGTTTTTTCAAACTAATCTATTGTATTTAGGGAAAATCGCCAAAGCAGTGCCAATCATATGGTCCAAAATCCGAAACCATATCAAAAATTTTTTCCTGCCATATAGGTACCAATAAAACTTAGGAGTCAATACTTTAATATTTTCGGTCACTTTTTGATGCAGTACAAGTAGATGAGCAAGATCAAGATTGTTTAATAATTTTACTTCTTTAATTAGATAGAATTTTATTTAAAAACTTGTTTTATTTTTTTTTATTGTTTTCTTCCTGATTTTTTTTTTATTTCCTAGTCTGATTAGGAAAACAATAATTAGCTTTAGTAGTTTACTTGGATTCTATTTCCTAGTCTGACTAGGAACACAGAACTCCTACTATTATAAATAAGGATGAATGCCTAAGAGCTGGAAAAGAGAGTTTTGTTGAATTAAAGTTGCCTCTTTTCGGCTCTAGCGATTTTCGACTATTTTGAAAATTCGTTTTCGTTTGATTTTAATTTTCGTCTTCTAACTACTTGGGTTGAAGTTTGATTAGAAGGAAAATTGGATCAAGATTTATCTTTGTTTCTTGTTTAGCAAGTTTCTGAACAAGAACGAATCTTCAAATTCTGTTTCCAACTGTGTTAGTTGTTATCAGAGCCAAGATCCTAGATGTCAAGCGGAAACATGGATCCGATTGTGGCCACGATCTTGGAAGAGTTGCGTAGTGGCAGGGAAGAGCATGACCGGGCCATGCAACAAATCCTGGAGAACTAAGCTCGAGCTATTAGATGGTTACAATATCTCTAACGCGTTCAATATGCAACATTTTTCTCACTTCTATGGAGACACCCGAGCTTGAGGACAAGCTCTCTTTAAGAGGGGGAGTCTGACGCAGTATAAGTAGACGAGCAAGATCAAGATTGTTTAATAATTTTACTTGTTTAATTAGATAGAATTTTATTTAAAAACTTGTTTTATTTTTTTTATCGTTTTCTTCCTGATTTTTTTTTATTTCCTAGTCTGATTAGGAAAACAATATTTAACTTTAGTAGCTTACTTGGATTCTATTTCCTAGTCTGACTAGGAACACAGAACTCCTACTATTATAAATAAGGATGAATGCCTAAGAGTTGGAAAAGAGAGTTTTGTTGAATTAAAGTTGCCTCTTTTTGGCTCTTGCGATTTTTGACTATTTCGAAAATTCGTTTTCGCTTGATTTTAATTTTCGTCTTCTAACTACTTGCGTTGAAGTTTGATTAGAAGGAAAATTGGATCAAGATTTATTTGCGTTCCTTGTTTTGCAAGTTTCTGAACAAGAAGGAAATTTCAAATTCTGTTTCCGACTGCATCACTTTTCAGTCCGAAATGTGCACGAGCAGAGCACATGTCAATTTTTCAAGGTTAAAATTGATATTTCACATCTTTCCCTCCCAAACCCCCAAAACCCCATGCGCCCACCAATGATTTCCCGTTTCCCTTTTCATTCCTCTTTTTTCTTTTTCACTTCATTCCTCAAACCGGGACAAAACCAAAGTAAAGACAGAGGATCTTTTTCGTTCCTCACCATTCATTGTCGATCAACAAAGATACCAAATTCGCCTAAATTGAAGCATGAAGATAGCACTTAATACTTCGGGTAAGTGTTCTTTCACAAAATTAGGGTTTTAATATGTATTACGAATGGTCCCCAAATTCGGGTTTAGTGCAAAATCAGTAGGGTCTGTCTTCAAGTTTTTTGAATGTGTTAATGAAATCAATGATTAATTTTTTTTTGTTGTATAATATTAGGCTTTGTCACGTCATGCTTTGTTTTTTCGTGTTGTCAAAGTCTGGGTTGTCTTGTTGTGAATTTTATATTTTTTTGTCTCCTCAGTGGGGGCGAGTGTCGGATTTCTTTATGCCTTGTCCCTTAATTTAAAGAAAATAGTTGGCTTTTTTGCTCACTTAGGATCATATGGTAGAACAATGCATGTGAAATTGTACTACGAGAGTAAAATTGTTGGTTCCACGTATACTGGTGGGTCTATGAGGCTTTATATGAACATTAAAATTTATGAACTCTCATTGAATATGCTAAACTCGTGGTCCTATAGATTAGGTTATACAAACCATCTAGTTCATTGTCGAAAATCAAATGGAATAGATTGGAAGATCTTAGTGGGTGATGAAGATTTGAAAAAATGGAAAAAGTACATTGAAGAGAATGGAAATGTTGAACTTTTTTTTCATGCGTTGGACAATATTGAATTGATTAATTGTGATGTGAGTGAGAATGCGTTATTTACATTGAATGCAGGTAAGTTCAAAGTGGTAAATGAGGGTGTTCAAGGAGGTAACAGTGGAGAGGGAGATACAGGGACCAATAATTTGAGGGATATTCTGGTCATACAAACCTGAGAAGTAGCCCTATTCTTAAGAAGAGGGAAACATATGGGAATGTTGAGGCTGGACCTGTAAAGAAGCCTAAAACTATTACAGGAAACTCTTCAATTGGGTTGGACTTTGGAACTGATATGGGTAAGTAAAATGACATTTATTCAACATTTTATTAATTGGTCCATGTGGGTAATAAATTTTTTATTAATTTCCTGTTTTGACCCCAATCTTTTTTACTTGGTCCATGTGGGTCCTAAATTTTTATTTTTATTTTTTACTTTTAAGGTCCCTATCCTTTTTTAGTTGGTTCAAGTAGGTCCCCAATCTTTATATTGAACTTTTAAAGTCCCTTATAATTTATTTTGGACATATGTTGATCCTTTATATTTTTTCATTTGATTGGAAAGGTCCTTTTGAGTTGAAAATCCTCCGATTCAGGCAAAGTCAGTGGGCAAATTTTTTTTTTGTCAAATGTTTGAATTGCATTTTCATCCCATCACTATTCACTCAACCATGTTTACTTTCTCTCTATGTACTTGAAGAAGAATTGAAGATAATTGGGGCTCACATAGTGCTTTCTTGCTGCTACTTAACTCAGATTCTAAGATTGATTATTTAGAATAGTGAATTTGTTGTAGTAAGAGTAGTACGACTCCAAACTGTCTTTGCTTTAGATTTTGTTGTAAAGGAAGAAGGTGTTATTAGAGACAAATTCATTAACTTATACGCAAGAACCAATAGTGTTCTGAGCTTCTGCATTTAAAAAAAAAAAATTTTTTTTTGCTTGTTTTTTGATTACATTTTGTTTTTCCTGATAGTTCCTATTAACTTGCACGAGTGCCTATTTATCTTGAGCTGAAGTAGCAAATGGCCTAAGGAGAAGGAGGATAGCCTCCTTTGGAAGTGTCAGTTTTCATGGTATTGTGTTCTCATTTGCGGCGGTTTTGAATTAGCATGAGGAGGTTGAGAGTAATGCTATCGATAATGTCAATGTCATTGTTGAATTCAATGCGAGAGACGGAAATGCTACTGCTAATGGGGCTAGGAAAGGTACGAGTTTTGCTGACATGATCGATTGAGCAACCGAGTAAGAATTTATAGAAAATGAAGATCAGAACGAAGGTAGTTCATTGGATGACTATATTTTAATTGTAGGTCTTGATCCAGAACAATGATGGGACTGAAATTCCCTTCAAACATTTGACCAAAAAAATTTTTCCCATTGACTTTGCTTGAATTGGAAGTTTTTCAGGGTAAAAGGATTTTCTGATCTAAAGAAAAAAGATAAGAGACCAAAATGTGTTCAAAATAAATTATAAGGGATTCTAAAATTTCAATATAATGATTAACGATATATTTAAGGGATAGAAACCTTAAAAGTTAAAAAAAAAAAAAAAACAGATTTGAACCAAGTAAAAAAGATTGGGGACGAAGCAAGAAATTTTCTCTTTATTAATTGACTATTTTATGTGTTAGTTACTAATGTTTGTGTTATTAATGATTCTCAATTGGGAAAGAAGCCATACCTAAAAATATAGGGGAAGGCAAAACCAGTGGGAGTGGACAAGGTTTATCTACATTGAGCATGAAGGATATGATTGCTAATGAAAAAATTAGACTCAAGCAAGCTATTGCACAACTTGTTACTAGGGGACCTAATATCTCAAATGACAATAATGCAGATCCTTGGCATTTATTAGTAAATGCATTAGTTGATGTTGCCAGTAAATAGCTTAATTGAATACCTTCTTTTTTGCAAATGGCATAGCCTAATCAGTCATGATTCAAACTTTACCACATTTTGTGTAACAAGAACTTTTTTCAATGAAGCAAATGTTTTTACAGAAGGACTTGTTGATATTCATGTTGTGGATGATGAAGAAATAATCTTTGATGGTACTGACAGTGAGTAAGATGTGTCTGATGATCTTTTTATAGGTGGGAATGAAAACAATCACAAAGGCAAAGATGTTGTAAGGACAATATGGATGCAATTGAAAGTATTGGAAATGCAGGTTGAAAAGATGTTGCAGATGAAGATGATTTTCATATGGAGTTGCTTCTAAGATCTTTGGACACTAATGAGCATATTGAACTTTAAAGACCAAGACCAAAGTGCAAATAGAAAACAACAACACATCCATACAGTAGTTCCATATAGTAGTTCACAAGGTAAGTACAATGAAATTCCTTTGATGTCAAGTTCATAGAAATGTAACAGAATATTTTAATTTTGCTTGAGTAACTATTATGCCTATAATTGCAGTGGTCAACAGTGGAGCAGCTCTTGGAGCTGAATAAGGGTCCTTTTTTGGGCATGTATTAACTTCAAATAATAGTGGGTAAGGGAGAGAGAGCCGTGAAGGGGGGTTGGGTGACTTAAATGAGCAAGAAATGGTTGATATTGAGACTGAAATAATAGAGGGGGCAAGAAATTGTGGTAGGGTTGGCAAAAACAAAGGAAAAAACAAAGTGTAGGAGACTAAGGAGAGTGATTTAGAGGAATTATTTAGAGATTTTGACTTTGAACTTAGTGAAGATGATGATAACTTGTGGGAACGGTATGTGGACATGGGACTGGATGATGAAAGCATAACTGAAAGTGATAGAAGGGCACTGAATTGAGGTCCAAGAAAAAAGCAACAATAGAACTTAGGTTTTGTTTGGATAGATGATACATTTGAGGCAACCCATGAAAGTGGCATAATGAGAGCAGTGAAGAGGATTTTGATACCTTCTATGGGAATACTAGTGACATAAAAGGGGAAGAAGAGGGTGAAATGCCAGCTAGGTTTGAGAAGTTTAAGTTTCAGCAAGGGCTAAGTGACCCTAATTTTGTAGTAGGTTTGATGTTTGACACAAAAGAAGATTTGAAACAAGCTATCATGCACTATGGAATTAAATGGGGGAAGGTGGTACAATTTTACTAGAATGACAGGAAGAGATTGAGGGCCACTTGCAAGGGTACTGGTTGTGACTGGTTCCTATATGCTGCATATGTGAAAGTGGCTAATTAGATTTTAGATTAGAACATTGCAACCTATAGATAAGTGCGGGAGGACCTTTTATTGCAACTTGGCATCCCATAGATTCCTTGCAAGGGCTTACTTGGAAGACTTTAGACTGAGCAAGACATTTGATGTTGCAGCATTCAAGGATAAGGTTCACAAAGAACTTAATGTCCAAATATCTAGAAATGTTGTGTATAAGACAAAGACACATGCAAAGTTGTTGATCCAAGGGAAGTGCAAGAGTAATACACAAAACTAGAAGATTACTATGAAGAATTGAGAAGGACAAATAATGGTTCAACAATAATTTTGCAAACATATGATGATGAGGAGTTGGAAGGTGACCACAAGGTCTTCAATAGGTTTTATGCATGCCTTGCTGCTTTGAGGCAGGGATTTAAAGAAGGGTGTAGAAAAATCATTGGATTGGATGGATGTTTTCTTAAAGGTCCACACCCTGGCATGCTTTTGACTGTTTTTGGGATTAACCCTAATAATGGGGTCTATCCAACGGTATATGTCCTAGTTGAGGGTGAAAACAAGGACAGTTGGAAGTGGTTTGTCAATTTATTACAGCAAGACTTGAAGATTTATGACATAGAAAATTGGGACACTCACTTCAGATAGGCAAAAGGTGGGTTAACTTTTGGTTTACTAAATCCTTTTTTTTAAACCTCTTCAGTAACAATTTGATATACAATTACAAGTTATTAATAGGGTGTCACGCCCCGAACCCTCGGGGCCCTAAATGCAACTATGAGCCTGGCAGTACACATGACCAACTATTTGGCAATCATCCTTGCTATGTCAAAATGAATATCTCAAATTGATAATGGGTACTTAAGCCCATTCTTATCAATACATCTATGAGTTTACATATTCTCGATGTGCGATGGGATGTCGTATTCACCCTCTCTTAAATACCTAGTGTCCTCGCATAGTCCATACCCATAGGTTAGCTTAGAACCATGCTCTGATACCAACTATCAGGCCTCGGAACCTCGGGTCCAAAATGCGATTATTGGTAGGCCTGTCAATGGTACCCATTTACCCGGATATGGTATCGACCCACAATTAATGTTGGTCCGGTACTCTCTTTTTAAGACCCAGATCCAAAAGTACTGTTACAATCGGATCCAAATCTGATATAAGTTATTCTAGACTCATTAAGGACCCGACCCAAGTATTATGTATTTAAAAAATTATTATATATATATATATATATATAATTTAGTTACAATTCGAATTCTTAAAATACCCAAAGTAGGATTCCGGTTGTGTTTAGAATGCTTACAATCCATACCCTCAATTTGAATTCTTACAAGTTGGTAACTTACAACCCAAATTTCTGACAGCCCTAATATTTCTTTCTTACAGTCGGCAACCATCTTTCTTCAGCTTCAACTTTCTTCTTTAAACATTTTCAGTTTCAGCTTTCTTCAGATCTAATATAATCTGCATACCATCGCCCACTACTTCATCAAATCAAACGTTCCCAAATCTTGCCAATGCTGAACGCCACCAGCTAAACAGATCACAGGTAATCAAGATAATGGTTTTCTTTAGCTAGGAATGCATCTATTTTTGACAGACAAGTTTTAGTGTTAAAAATAGCTCTTGTAATTTCTCAACTATATTCCGTTGCTTGCTCTGGTGTCTTTGTATTTGAATTTATTATGTTTGTGTGCTTTTGGTGTCTCAAAATCAAACATTGTCTACTGTGGCTACCTATGCAATTACTGATGATTCTGATGTAAGAAATTTATTTCTCAAGGATTAATCTTGTACCCCTTGCCCTAGCTATAGAGGAATTAGTAGAATATCATAAGAAAAATATTTCAGTTTTCTAAGGTTTCTGAAATGAGACTTAGAAATTCTTCCTTCTATTGTTTGCATGGTGTGTATCTTGTTACCTCTGTAAGTGACTGGAGAATGTGAAGAAAAAGCATATGTTTTTTTCCTTTAGTACCCGGCCCGCGAACCAAACCATAATGGGTTGAAACCGATATTGAACTTTTCTTACTCGTCAGGTAAATGGTAGGGTCCAGGTATACTCCTCTCTTATCGGATCCGGGTCCGGGAGCATGTATTCCAGACTCATTTGGACCTGTTTACAACCCTAATTATGTGCCTGGTAGCACCCATGCCCGATTACTTGGCAATCGTCTTCCCTATACCAAAATGAATATCTCAAGTTGATAATGGATACTTAGGCTCATCCTTATCAATACATTCTTGACTTTACATATTTTCAATGCGGGACGGGATGTCACATAGGGACGAATACCAGTTTTAAGGGGTATTAACTGGTGTGGAGGATTTTTTTTTTTTGGTGAGACACTTCCACAATAACTTCAGGAAGATGCATCCCAGTGAAGCCCTCAAGGTCAAGTTATGGACATGAGCACAATCAACATATGAAAACCAATTTTAGACTACAATGGATGATCTTATGGATTTTGATAAGGGAGCACAGAAGTGGCTAAAGGAGAATGACAGTCCATACCACTGGTGTAAATACCTTTTTGATACAAATGTTAAGTGTGAGGTGGTATTAAACAACCACTGCAAAAGCTTTAATTCAAAGCTTATTAATGCTAGAGAGAAACCAATTTTATTCTTGCTGGAGAGAGTTAGATCCTACTTGATGATGAGACTAAAGGAATAGAGAGAATGGATGCTCAAGCAAGATTGTGTGGTTTGTTCTAATATTCAGAAGAGGATAGAGATGGTGAAAAACAAATCAAAGGATTTTGGAGCTGTGAGGGTGGGGGGTTTGCGGTTAACTTGGCAAATGGAAAATGCAGTTATTGGAGATGGGAACTTAGTGGCATCCCATGTAGACCTGTAAAAAGGGATTAGGTCTCATTGGTTAGGCACTGGCTTTGTTATATATGGGTCGGGCTGGGCTTTGTAAATGAAAGCCCTTATGAAACTGTGCCTATCTACACTAAGCCCTTTCAAATTAGGGTAAGGTTGGTCAAGTCCAAGGTTTTTTTTTTAAAAAATTTTTTATTATTAATTTAATAATTTATGTTAGTAAAATAATCACACATAGTCAATCACTCAACCAGTCACCACTTAGGCACTCACCTCACAAACTCACATGGTTGTTTTTTCCCCCCTTATGGGCACAGCCTTACTTTCTCTAACCCTAACTGAATCCCCTTACCTTCCTTAACCCTAGTCGGCAACCGCTTCGTTCCTCTCTCCGGTAGCTGCTTCTTTCCTCTCTCAATTAAGTGGAATTCTGAAGGTAGAGCAATTACGCAAGAGTTGAGCCTAAAATTTCTTAGATCTCGGAAGACTGGAAATCTAATAAGCATTCATGTTTATGCTCATTTAGAATCTACTTTAAGGTATGTTGCAGCTAACCATTACCATTATTTAAGCCATTCTTTTTTAGACTTGATATTATTGGTTCAAATGAAATTTTAAGAGATTGGCTTCATTGTTCTTTACCTTGATTTCCTATTCTAGAGATTTGCTTGTCTTACAGTAGAACAACATGCTTTTGGAACATTATTGTTATGAATTTTGAAACCAGTATATATTGTTGCATACAAATGGATCTATATATCTCATGAAATTTTCGTGGTTGTCCAATATATAAGATTCATGTATGTAGAGTTTCATGAGCTTTTCTATTGGCCAAGCACTAATATATATCAAATTCAAGGCATTAGAGGAGCTGGACAATTCAATCTTCCTATGCAGATTATGGCAGTAAAATATAAGAATTCATTCTAAAAGCAAGACAAATTGGTCAAATAATTTCTTCTTTCAATATTTACTTTTGTTGTTCAAATGCGACTTGGTCTATTCTTAATTCATACATGTCAAAAGTCGTGCAAAGGAAAAGTAAATCTATGTAAATTTACCATATTGGTTTACAAATTCTTGCTTTAAGAATTTCTAGTTAATAACTTTGAAAATATAATTTTTTTTTTCTATGTTGAAATTTCTTTATATGTTTGCTGACTTGCTGCCCTACCTGATGTCATTTAGAATTCTTGAGGATGTGATGGAAATGTAGATCATTGTTCTTTGGTCATCATTTTTAATTGATTGAGATTATGCAATGTTGGATTGAAATTCCCTAAATATTGGCTTGAATATAGTGTTGAGATTAATTGTTCTTTTTCTCTTGCAAAGTTTGTCAAATAGATGAATTTCTTTTGGCTTGAATTTGAAATTAGCTGGTTTCATAAACATTAAAAAGTCCCTTTTTTTTCTCTTGTTCTGCTCTCAGTGGATTTGCATATAAGATTATTGATTTTTGTGTGTTTGTATAGGAGATTAATATTGAGGCTGAGAATGATATGAATTATAACGTTGAAGATATAGGGATTTTGAGTGAAATTCCATCTACAAAAACTACTTCCAATTCTACTGGTCTTGACAATAATGAGAAAAAAGGGCCAAGAAATGATTATTCATTTTTGTTGACTTATTTGAAGAAAATTGGCCAATGGTAAGACAAAATAGAAAGGGCATCTCGTATTGATTGCAAGAAGCAATTTAAGAATGATGCAACAACTAAAGGTAGTTATTATGGTACTTCTCATTTGCCACGTCATATTGAGAATTGTAAACATGTTAATAGCAAATTACCTAATCGATGTCAAATGATTTTGGATTTTGAAGGCAAGGGTAAGATTGCTAAATTTGATTCTAAATTGTCATGTGATATTCTAGCTCAGGCTGTAATTAACATAATCTATCATATTCTTTTGTTGAATACGATATGATTAGAGCTTGGGCTAAGTCTTTGAATCCTGATTTTTTGATGATTTCTAGAAACACATTTGTGTTAGATGTCTGAAAAATCCATCTTAGAGAAAAGGAGAAATTGAAAGAATGGATGGCTAAGGTTCCAAATAGGATTTGTTTGACTTCCGATTTGTGAATAGCTTCTACATCTGAAGGTTATATCTGTTTGACTACTTATTTTGTCAATGAAAATTGAAAATTGTGTAATAAAATACTTAAATTGTCGCATATGCCTCCTTCACATATCGGTGATGAATGGGCTTCTATTGTATTTAGTTGCTTAAAGGAACGGGGAATTGAGAAAAAAATGTTCTCTATTACAATGGATAATGCTTCTTCCAATGATTGCTTGCAAGGTATTTTAAAACGTCATCTTTGTTTGCAAAATAGTTTGCTATGTAAGAGCAAGTTCTTTCATGTACGTTGTTGTGCTCATATTTAAAATTTTATTGTTAACGATGGTTTAAAAGTGGTTGATGATGCTTTGTATAAAATCAGAGAAAGTGTGATATATGTAAAAGGATCAGATGGAAGGATGAGAAAGCTTAAAGAACGTGTTCAACAAGTTGAAATTGAGGTGAGTGTTGGCTTACGATTAGATGTGGCAACTAGATGGAACTCAACTTATTTGATGCTTGAAAGTGTTACAATGTATGAGAAAGCTTTTGAAGCCCTCCATTTATGGATAGATCTTACAAATACCATCCAAGTGAGGATGAATGAAATAGAGCAAACGCAATTTGTAAAGTCTTGAAGCCTTTTTATGATATTACTAATTTGATGTCCGATCCTTTGTACTCTATTTCTAACTTGTATTTTATGCAAGTTTTTAAAATTGAATCCTTGATTTTAGCAAATTTGGATGGTGAGGATAAGGTTATAAAAGATATGACTCTGGAAATAAGGGTAAAATTTGATAAATATTGGAGGGATTATAGTCAAATACTTGTAATTGGGGTTGTTCTTGATCCCAGGTACCAGTTTGATTTTGTAAAGTTTTGTTACAAAAAGATTAATGCTTCTACTTGGAATGAGAAGGCAAAAATTTTAAAGAGAAATTTGACAAAACTCTTTCAAGAATATGTAACATTTAGAAATGTATCTTTAAGTGCTACAAGCATTTTATGTGGGTCAAAGTAAAAGATTATAAAAAGTGAAGATGACTTATGAAATGAGGTTAGTTTTTGTTCTTGTTTATATATTTTTTGTATATAAATTTTTTAAAAAGTTTTTTTAGTTGATAGCAATTAACTTTTCATGCATTTCTTTGTGTCCTTAAAAAATTCAGGAGATTAAAAAATTCCAAGAGGAAGGACATATCAATTGTTGGTAAATCTGGATTGGACATCTATTTGGAGGAAACTAGGTTGGATTTTGATGCTTTTCGGAGTTTGAATGCACTTACTTATTGGAAGGATAATACTAAATGTTTCCCTGATCTTTCTATAATGGCACATGATGTATTGAGTATTCTAATCACTACTGTGGCATCTGAATCTGCTTTCAGCCTTGGCGGACATGTTCTAACAAAGCTCAGAAGTTCCCCTCTTCAGGAACATGTTCAAATGCTTGTTTGCACAAAGAATTGGTTACATGAATTTATCTTGGTTTCTAATGGTATTCATTCACTTTTTTAAAAAAAATTTGATTATTAACTTAATATTATAACTCATAAAAGCATTTTTTTTTCTTTTATGTAGATGAGGGTGATGATGATGAAAGTCTTCATGATCCCAATAATTTCACCACAAGAGTCTTATGTTGCAGCTATTGAAGACCTTGGTTCTTGATTTGGGATTGTAATTTAAATTCTAATTATTTTGAAGGATTGTAACTTCAATTAAAATTATGTTATGTATTTTGATATTTGGAGTTTTAGAATTTATGTCATATGATTAATTGATTATATATGATTGAGAGTTGGATTTTATGGCATATATCTATATATCTTATCTTAGGTTTGTTGTTGTTTTTAATTCATATATTAAAATATATATATATATATATATATAAATTTATATATGTATGTATTGATTAATATATTTTATCTATATTGGTATAGTTATATTAGTAAAGCTTTAATTTTTTTTACATATATTGATCATTTTGTCAAAAATTATATACATCTGGAGATCCTTGGATTGGCCTAGGGCTTTTAAGGGCTGGGTTGGGTTGAGCTTCAATATTATTAGCCCTTCAAAACGGGGTTTAGGCCCAACCCAGTCCTATGTGTTCACGGTTAGGTTGATCCTTTTTAACCGGTGTAATCCTATGTGTTCATGGTGTTTCGACTATAGGATTTGCAGGCATGAAGGCAGATGACTTTGTTCATGGTTATTACAGCAAGGCTGCTTATATGAGGACATACACTCCAATCATACATCCCATCAATGGTCCAAACAATTGGTCAAAGACAGGAAATGATGAATTCAATGCACCTTCGAAGCTTAAGCTCCCTGGCAAATCCAAAAACAAAGAAGAAGAGAACCTGGTGAGGGGAGAGTGAACAGCAGTGGGAGGATAAAGTTGTACAAGATTGGGATTGTTAAAAGGAAATGTACCAAATGTAACCGAAGAGGGCATATTAAGAGAAAATGCCCTTTAACATAGCAAGTTGGTGAAACAATTGAGGCTAGCCAATGAAACAGAGATCCAAGTGCTAAGGGAAACAATGCAGCAAGCGGAGGTGTCATTGAGCCATCAAATGCTCACAAGTGTGGGAAATGTGGTGAATATGGACACAATAGGAGGACTTGTACTAAACAGGATAAGATAAGTGTTGGTCCCTCTAGCCAAGTCCATGGACCAAAAGCTTCAGAAATGGCAATCCAAGACAACCCATCCCAACTCTCTAATCTTACTCAAGAAAATGAAGAAAATGTGAGATTCTGGAACTATTGTTTTTTCTTTTTATTGCCAATATAACTAACAATCTAATTGATCTTTATGTTCTTGTAGGCTGTTGCAAGGCCAAAAAGAGTACTAGGATGCAAGAAATGTAGGGAGGTTGGACATACAACGGTGACCTTCCTGAATGACCTAAAGGACCCACAAAGGAATTTCAAATCAAGGATGAATGGTTGAATGGAGTGAACTCCAATTTCAAATTGACAGTAATGAAGATGACAAGTGTTTTTGGGTTAAACTTTTATAATATTGATAGTGATGAAGTTGACATCCTTTTGTACATATATTGGTGTTATGACTTAGTTTATTATTAGGCTTGTGTTAGATGGGGTTTTTGGACAAGGAAGTTTCTAACTTTAGTCGTATTAGGTTATTGCATGGGTGATTTGGGTTCATGACTATTATGGCTTGTAGTACATTATTACACTTTATGGCCGGTCCTTTACAGTTTATGGGTGAAGAAATTGTGTCAACTTGTGCCTTGGCTTCATTTTATACCTTACATTATTTATATTGCTCATATTCAAGTGCATGATTTATATTTAGGTTCCACATGTGATCTAATTACAGGTCTTGAATTAGGTATCATTGAATATAGCTATCACCATTTTGAATTACAAAGGCAACAAATACAAAAGATATTGCTAGAAATTGTCCTCCATGAAAAGCCAAATATGCAACAATGCACAAAGGCCATAACTTCCAAATTTGAGAATGATATAAAAGCAAAATTAGCATTCGAACCTCAACATTACATTCAAAGTAGATAGTTAATTTCCTACCAAATTACATGACTTCATAACCAATAATCGATTAGTACTAAGTGATGAAAACTAATATCCCTAATTAACTGAATCATCACCAAAGACCACTATAAATAGACTACCATTTCATACCAAATTACATGGCATCTCACAACTAGACAATACATTCTAAACTAATCAATAAATCAATAGCAGAATGAAGATCGCCCATGAACCAAGCAGTGTACTTCTTAGAATCCGAACCTTCTTCCTTTTAGATTTGATATCTAATTCAAGATTCCTATTCTTCCTCAACATTCCTAGTATAATCATCTTTGACCTTTCACAAATTAGAGGATCACACCAAGCAAAAAAGCTACAACCTCCATCCCTTCGTAAAAGGGAAAAGAAAGAGAAGAAACCCAAAAATAAAGTTCCAAAATATCTCAAATCACACGAGAATTTCGGATTGAAATTCACAATGAGGAATGGAAGGATCATTGGTGGTCCAAAATGTACCTCGAATCTCTCATATCCGAAGAACCTTTGACATGGGTTTGTGTTGGTCCATGAAGTCCTCAGTATACTAGGGTAGCCACAATGGCAAAATCTTGTGCTGCATCTAGTCGAATCAGTAGATGATGTTGATGATCTTCTGATGGTTCACATTTTCGGTCCGCACTAGAAGAGAGTTGAGAGAAAATTTTCTTGAAGAAGTGAATTGAAATGGAAGGAAAATGACATTTTGTGAGCTTTTGGTTGCTAGTGGGCTCGTGGGTTTTGAATGTTTGGGAGGAAAAGATATGAAATGTTAATTTTAACCTAGAAAAATTGGCATGTGCCTGGCTCACACATGTTTTGGATAGAAAAGTGATTGGAAATATTAAAGTGGCCTCTCATAAGTTTTATTGGTACCTATATGGCAGAAAAGAAAAAAACAAAATGATATAGTTTTGGATGTTGGGCCATATGATTGGTATGAGTTTGACGATCTTCCCTTGTATTTATATACATTACTTTTTATATGACTTTAATTAATTAATCTCATATTAGTTAGTGTTGTTTTAAAATTTATTATGATTTATCATTGATATTTATAATTGGAAAAAAAAAAAAAGTAAATCAAAGTGATACCCACCCATATATTTTTAAAAATACATCAACAAATAATATTGATGAACTTTTTTTTTTTTCATTACTTTTTAGAAGGTAGTGAAAATCTTATTTTTGAATGAATATTCTATTAATTAAAGTTTATTAGCCCATGTAATTATTTTAAAATTTATTTAATTTGATTATTTGAAACATGATAATTATTCTAAAAACATTTTAACTTATAATTTGTAATTGACATTTAAATTGATTTATATATTTTATTGTATATAAAATGCATATTTCTATATGTATTATATGTTCAAAATGGTTTAATAAATAATCTATTAATTTGTTTTTTATTTATCAAAGTTAGATACTTATAAAAAATATAGATAATTGATTTCGAAAAAAATATATTATTTTTATAAAATTATTCATAAAATATTTACATACGATATGAAATTTATATGTCTTTTATTTTTATTTTTTTAAGAACCTTTTCATTATTTTTCCTCCAAAAAAACTCTCGAATTCCCCTTCACCACTAATTAATGAGTTCATTTTTTCTATCTTTTCCTATTTTCTTTTTCAGTTTTTTTATATTTATTTTTTAAGTTAACACGTTGCATTCATCGAAAGGAACTCCCCTACTTTTAATAATATATAGATAGATAGTATATATATTTTTATTTCTAAAAACAATTTATTTACGATATATTTGTTAAAAATAATCCACTCGTCTAAAAATTAAATGTATTTGATTTTCATAAAAGTTATATAATTTATTCTTCACTTAATGTAATTAGTCATGACATCATTGAGTGGGTGGATGTAAATCTTTTAAAGGGTTTCGAATGTACTAGTACACTTTTGTGTGACACACTTTTTAGAGCACATCAATAAAAAAAGCTTATAAGTGTATTAAAAGATCAAGTACTAAGAGAATTTAATTTATCCTTTTTAATGTTTAATTAATAAAATATATTTATAAAAATAATTGAAATATATTTGTAAGTTTTTTATTAGTATACTAGAGAGTATTACACAAAAAATATACCCAGAAGATCCGGAACCCTTTTAATTTAGGTTGTTATTGAAACTTTTTTTACATTTCGCGGCGTTCACCTCCAAATTATTCGTCCTATTGAAACTTTCTATTAAAAATATATTTATTTTAAGAAACGAGACATTAAATTTATTACAATATAAAATAAAAATAGAGGCCTTTAAATTTGGATGGAAATATTAACTTAAAGTAGAAAATAATAATAAAGTTATTATCACACATTTCCAAAGATTCGGTGCCCTGGGGGCAGAAAATTACTCTCTCTAAGTCCCAGCTACATGTTTCTCCTAATGTGACTGCTCCCCTTTGCAACAAGTTGACGGACTGTCTTGGAATCCATGGTACTTCTAATCTGGGTACATATCTTGGTGTCCCTTTCAGCAACACTTATGGTTTTCTTACTATTAAACTCTAAAAAAAACTGAGTGGCTGGAAGAGTAAACTCCTCTCCATGGCATCTAGTATCCTCCTTATTCGGACGGTACTTAGCACTATCCCTATTTATTGCATGCAAACATGTAAGATTCCTACCAAGATCTTGAATGAATTGGAGCTTATATGTCGGAAATTCCTTTGGGGAGAACATGATACGAAACGGTGTATATATACAGTGAGCAGGAAAATCTTATGCTGCAGCAAGGATTTTGGGGGTTTGGGTATCAAAACTCGGAAGCAAGTAAATCAGGTTTCTTTGGCAAAACTTGGGTGGCGATTGTTGTCGGAAAGAGACAGGCTTTGGTCTAAACTTCTAATAGCTAAATATGGTGATCCTCTATCTTGTTTAGCTCGGGGTACTACCAAGCCGATGTCCCATTCATGACGTAGCATTCTGCACTGATGTAAGCTGCTGCTCAATAATTTAGAATGGGTTGTTGGGGATGGAAGTTCGATTTCTTTTTGGCATGATATATGGCTTGAAGTTCCTCATGTCATACCCCTGGATGACTGGAACAGGAAGGTTCGGGACTATTTTTTGATGCAAGCCAGGGATGGAATATGGAGGCTTTGAATTCATATCTGCCAATGGATAACAAAGATAAATTGCTGCTGGTCATTCTTCAGGATGGCGAGTTTGATAAGCCAAGATGGAGGCTATCTGAGAGTGTGGTGTTTGATAAGCCAAGATGGAGGCAATCTTTATACAAGGATATAGCTCGTGCTGATGACTCTATTCCCTCTAATCCAAATTGGCGTAAGGTTTGATCCTTTAACGGTCCACTTTGATAGTCAACTTTCCTTTGGTTAACTTGTAAGGACCATCTTAAAACAAATTTCTTCATCTTTGATCATCGAATCACGGTTAATGCTAGATGTGATCGTTGTTCCTATTAAATAGAATCGAGTCTCCATGTATTACGAGAGTGCAAGATTTATCAGGATATCTATCTATATTTATTATCTCCTTTTTACTATCGAATTTTTTTTAATGAACGTCATATCTCTTCGTGGATTGACATTAATTTATCCAGGGATTAGGGTGATATTTATGATTATTTAGATTGAAATATTATTTTTTGTATTACACGTTATTTGCTATGGTATTAGGAAGATTTTTATTTACCTAGAATAGATATATGTTTACAACCTACCTTAGATAGAGCCACTCTTTTGGCCAAGAAGAGCTTAGTTTAGTAAGTACCGTTGATCTGTGTTTTGTTACATTGTAATATCTTTCCTCTTATTTATAATGCAATTTCAGATAATTCTAAAAAAAATAGGGAAAAAAAAATTTTGTGGCCTTGATTCCCACTTGTTTTAATTGAATGTTTCATTTTGATTTATATAAATTTTAATAAAATTATTTGATCTAATTTATTTTATATTTAATAATACCAATTTATTAAGAAATTTTTTTACTAATTTAAGGAATTGGGATAGAGGAGTTCATTTAATTCCAGATCATGGGAGTTACCATTGCTATCCTACTACTATATACGTGTATTCAAGATTTTGCCTTCGAATATTTGGAATACATCGCAATTGCGAACGTGGATATGGATGACTTTTGCACGTCAACAATCTGATTGTCTTTTTCAACTCAGATTCATTATTTTGTCCATTTCTGATAATTTCACACACTCCTAGGATTCAATATTTTATACCCTTCTTTTGCGTTGCATAAGAAATCAGAAAAGATCGAGAGGGAAAAAGAGTATTAGAAAATGGCTTCCCTCAAAGTCCCTTCATCGGTTCCTTCACCGGCTGAAGATTGTGAGCAACTAAGAAAAGCTTTTGCAGGTCAATTTTGTTACTTTTTATTTATTTCTCTTCTAGGTTGTTCTTTAAGGATCAGATCTATGATCTTTTCATTATTATTATTATTACTTATTTACAAGGTTCAAATCTTTGATATTGGGAATCCATGTTTTGATCCGTGAGATAATGCAAGAACTAGGATAATTTTGTGGATGATCCTTGGAATTCCTGCAGTACATTGTTGTAGATGAGGTGGGGTTAGCTTTAATTTCTGATTTTAGTATCAATTTTGACCAAAATTTCAGACTTGTTGATCGGCGGCATCTACATGCATCTGTCTTTCATGATCTTGATTGTCGTGTGACCCACAGGTTCATGTCTAGTTGAGCAACTTTGATAAATATTGGATTTGGACCCATCAATTTCTTTTGTCTTTATACTAGTACCATGTCACAGGATAGGTTTTAGATTGAGAATTGCATTTTTCTCCATCTATTGCTAAATTTACTGTAAGTTGCAGCATCTCTTTTAAGAGATTGACAAACCGCGAATGTATGGAATGGTTGTTGTTGAAGTGTAATTGTGCTTCTGTACTACCAATCACAATGAAAGATTGTTTCCTTACATTGATCTGTTACTCTATTTGGCATGGGATTTCAGAAATGTGAATATATCAAGAACATTTTACTTATTGTACTTGTGGTTAATTTGCTGTAACTGTCATGTCGGAGAAACAGTTTTTATTAGTTGCAAGAGCTATACAAATTGAATTAGTAGTTCAAGTCTTCTATCACAATCAGAAGTGTGATTCTTAACTGTTCTGATTTAATTTTATTTTGAATGGGATTCTTTTCATATTTGCTCTTGTTGCTTAAGTATCCTTCAATAGAAGAACCTGGACTTTTATTTTAGTTGATGCTGTAGAAGGTTATGTCGTGACCAGGACCTTCTGATGAATGAGTTTTTTTCCTTCTTTCAGCTTGCTGCAAAACTGTAAATAAGGAACTAGGGATTTCTCCCTTATTTGACTCTGGTGCTAAATTAGAATTTAGTCCAAACTTAAGTCAAAAGTGTAAATGACTCATCATGGAAGATGATGGTAGTAAAATTCTATTCTCCAAATCACCGATGGAGTGATTGATTTGAAACTTTTGCAGGATGGGGAACAAATGAGAAGCTAATCATCCAGATCCTGGCTCACAGAAATGCCGCACAAAGAAAGTTGATTCGTGAAACATATGCCTCAACATATGGAGAGGACCTTTTGAAAGATCTAGATGCTGAACTATCAAGTGACTTTCAAGTTAGTTTCAGATGATTCCATTCAAATTAGATGATTAGATGCAATGCTTTCTTGCAGGCCTAGGGTTCACCATTTTGCTGTTTCTGTTGCCTTAGTTTTTTTCTGAAAACCTTTTCTTTTCTATCTCCTCCGATTTTATGAATGTTAATTTGTGCAGAGTGCAAAGTTTGGTTGAGTATGCTCACCCCTTTTCTTCCCATGTGTGTAATTAACAGCGTGCAGTGCTGCTATGGACACTGGATCCGGCTGAGCGTGATGCTTTCTTGGCCAATGAAGCCACGAAGCTATTGACTGCTAACAAATATGTCATACTGGAAATAGCATGTACTAGGTCTGCATATGAGCTCTTTAAGGTTAGGGAGGCTTACCATGCTCGTTATAAGAAATCCCTTGAAGAGGATGTTGCATATCATACAACAGGAGACTTCCGTAAGGTATACTTTTGAACTTCCAAGTTCTCTTCATGGTTCACAACTTTTCAAATGTGGATTTTGCTTCTCCAAATATAAGTTTATAAACTAGTGAAAAATCAGATTTGTTAGCATGATGGCCCTTCCTCCTGAAGTATAGTCATGTTTTTACATCTATGCTTATCTACAAATATTATGGAGAATCTCAAGGATACAAAATTTGTTTGCTGCTGTTACCAAATAAGGGGATGTGTATGGTTCATGTATTTTACACTCTTTAATAACATTGTTACTGTTCCTTTTTATTTCCCAACAGCTTTTGGTACCCCTTATAACTGCATTCCGCTATGAAGGAGATGGAGTGAACATGATGTTAGCTAAATCAGAAGCTAAGATACTTCATGAGAAAATCTCTGAGAAGGCCTACAATAATGATGAGATTATTAGGATTTTGACTACCAGGAGCAAAGCACAGCTGAATGCAACACTGAATCAGTATAACAATCACTTTGGAAATCCTATTAGCAAGGTACACTGTAGTTCCTTAAAATAGATAAAATTGTCATCTTGGTTGTCCATCAATGGGAATTCATTGACATTCCTCAATCTTTTATATGTCTTGTGCTTCCAAGTTGAAATTGTTAGCTTGTAGCTGGTACTTGGGTTTTCATGAAATGACACATTTAACTGGAAATACTGCTGCAGAATTTGAAAGATGATTCGAAAGATGAGTACCTCAATTTGCTTAGAAATGCAATGAAGTGCTTGACCTGCCCCGAGAAATACTTTGAGAAGGTTCTTCGACAGGCTATAAATAAGGTGGGCACTGATGAATGGGCTCTTACTCGTGTTGTTACTACAAGAGCTGAGGTCAATATGGAGCGCATCAAAGAAGAATACCATAGGAGGAACAGTGTCCCTCTGGATCAGGCAATTAAGAAAGACACTTCAGGGGATTATGAGAAAATGCTTCTTGCTTTGATAGGGCAGGGAGACATATAAGGATACTCTCTCCTGGAATCATGAAGGCTTCTGTTTGAGCTCAGGGCTGTACTCTCTTTTGGTTGTGTTTGAATAGAATGCAGCGAGGTCATGTTTTTAGACTTTCAAGTTGTGGTTTGTTATTTTAAGGGGATAATTTAATAAAGAACTTTATGTTGGTTTTTTCCTTCTGTTTTATTGTTTTGCTCTGGTGTGCCTTTTAACCAATACATTGCGTAGATGGAAGAGGATTGTCTGGTTTTGTTCAAGTGGTATAGCTACAATGGCTTTCTGTTTCGTTTTTGTTTGTCATAGAATCATGTTTCCACGAGAACTGGATGTCCCACCCATGTGTTATTTGCTACCAGTCTTTGTTGATGCCAAATTGCCAAGCATCTGTTTTCTTGACATTGAGAGTAGAAGCATTCGTTTTTACATGATTCATGGGGAAGATTTCGTGTTTTACATGATTCTCGGGGAAGAACTGAAGGAAGTAAAAATGAATTCTTTTTAATCATAAAAGTTAAAAATATCTATCTTATCCTACTAAAATTATTACACACTTGAAACTTCCAAATGAAAAATATTATCTTAATAAAATTACGATCTTTCTTTTTGTTTCTTTCTTCCAAATGAAGAAAATCTCATCTTTTCTTGTTTTTCTTTCATACCTTAAGCTCTCTTTTCCTTTAAAATTCTCAAACTAGATGTAAGGGATGGCTTCGTCCTTGGTAAATTAGACTAGAAGATATTCTTCAAAGTGAAAGACTTTGAAAATGTTCAGAAGTCAGTTAATACATAGAAAATCTACAAATCCCTGATTCTAGTTTCTCATGAACTACAATCTTCATCCCCAAAAATGCCAGGGAAATTGTTCAGGAACAAGAAAGCAGTTGTTGATACTAAAGCAATTAATTGCATGTCAAATAATTAAACCAAAGCGATGCTGCTTTCACCACCTGGAGGTTTGCGGACGCCACCCAAGTAATCTCTGGATTCAACCTTGCCATCTGAAAAAATATCATTGCCATTCATTTCTTTGAGTTTAGCCCTGCTCAATGATTTCTCAGCCAATCCAGGAGGCACATCACCCTTGAAAATGTCATTGCCCGTCAACTCTGCAAATTTCTGATTATGTATTTTTCTAGCTGTCTTGACCACAGGTTCTTCACCAAACAAAATGTTGCTTTGACCTCCAGCAGGCTACATATAAAGACATTGAGAACTTCAGAACATGTTTCAAGAAGTAAAAGGTAAAGCAGACAAGCCATAGAAGAACTATGAGAACAGGAGGAAAATTGCGGGAGAGTTATTTGAAATGTGTCCTTTAAGCATTGCCACCATATTTAGGGGATGGATATCTGACGGGTATCCCATGTTATTATATTATAGCCTTTTTTTCAGTTGCAGAAGTTTCAACATTTGTTGAATGCATCTTCAGTTTATTACAGGAAAAATTTACAGGAACCAGGCCACAAACTGAAAATTCACCAATTATGGTCTTTAACATTGGCAGCATGAGAGAAAATATGTTAACTTACATTCGAAACCTTAACAGATGTTCGAAGACTTCTAGGTGCAGGTTCTCCCATATCACTGCATTCTTTTGATTCCATAGACCGTGCAGCAGCTAGTGATCTAGGAGGAGCTTCAGAAGGAGGGCCAAAGATATCATTTCCACTCAGTTCCTTAGACTTTGCATCTGATAGCTGCTTCTTGGTCTTACTATCTGCCTCACTTTCCAGGGTTCCACTTAACTCACGCTGCTTAGCTACCTCAGTAAGAGTTGTAGGCTTCTTAGGAGAAATTTTTTCTTCTGTGCTAAATGAAATTTGGCTGATCCCATTTGCAGCTTGCTGAAATTATAAAGAAAATGAATTCAGAAATGGTGTTGCCAGAGAACTGCTGGCTTTTAGTCAAATTGTCTAGATTGACTAAAGGGGTGGTGATTATGTAAGACCATTGAATTCCAACTTGTTAACAAGAAAAGGGTTGGCATGTTTAGACAATAATGATTATCAAAACAAAAGCAAGCAAATACCTGAACGATACGCACTGATGTCCTGTTGTTAGACGTAACAATAGCAGTTCCAGAGTCAGCTCCACCATCTTCAGCATCTACTGCAAATATTTTGCTACCAGTCATCTCCTTCAACTTATATCCTGAACAAGGTTTCCTGAAAACAGAGAAACAACACAGAACATGTCTAAGAACAGAGAGGCATAAATGTCATACTCAGGATTCCCAGGAGGACTGTTGATTTTTGGCTACTCCAAAGTTTGAACCTGTAAGGAGAAGTACAGACTTGAACTTGAGAAGGAATTGCCTCCCAATTACATGTCCAGTATCAAATATCAAATGTGTAGAAATCTACTCCCCCCTGAGATTTTTTTTTTCTTTCAGTTATCACAACCATTTAAAGTTTCACATTGTTTAAGTATGTTCTAGCTTCTACGAAAATTTTAAAGAAAAAGACAACAATGATTTTCCTAAAAATGATTTTCTCAGCATCAATTATTTTATTCTGTAAGTATGAATTTGGCTTTGAAATTTTAAAAGAAATAATGTTGAATTGAATGAGACAAGAACATAATGGAAAAGATATGATGAATGGTATCTTGATTTTGCAGGCAACAAATATTTGTGGAAAATATAAAATCATAAATTTTAATAAATAAAATCCTTAATAAATTTCTGAAAATAGAACTTATGCATGATATGAAAAGATTAAATCCATAATAAGGAAAAGTTGATGATTAAAGGGGCAAGTATAAATGTAGATTACATTCAATTCACAGTCTGATTGGTTTTATGTCCATCTTCTTGGAAATAGAATTCTTGAAACAAGATAACATTTTCCCAGACATGCCTTTACTGATGTACCAAAAAAAAGACCCTAAGTGTGGGGGGATTCCATTATTCTGAAGTGATAGTGAGGCCTTGCATTAGGATTGTTTCAAGACAAAGTGATTCAGTCTGGTTTAAACTTTATATAAAAAGGTCAAGTTTTACTTACATTTCTAGGTGTATCTGTTCAATCATATTAGGGTACCAGTTTTAGACTACTTTTCACTATTATTGAAATAAAATTGGGCACAGGAAAATTGCCATCGTTGAAGACCTGCTCAAATATCAGTCATTCGACAAAGTTTAAGATCCTTCAGCAAAATTCATTGTCCAGCACAAATCAAATGTTAAAATTCATTGAATAAACCTTATCCAGTAACCACCCACCTATAGAAACGGATTACTAACAATTCAGAAGCTCAAAAAGAATTTCATAGCTCTAGAAAACATTTCAAAATCAGGTTCACACTACAGATCTAGGCAATTTCTGCACTTTGCAAAACATTGAAGAGAAAAGAAAACCGATAGTGAAAGTAAAGATGACAACTTTAGAACACAATTTGCAATCTAATCGAAGCTTCTGACAAGCACATGCACCAAAACTGGCCAGGCACACGATGATTTGCATTACTATAGCAAAAGTAAAGTAGATTTCACCTTTTGTTGAGGCTCTCAGCTTCCTCATCAGTGACCTGACCTCCAAAGATAACTTTACTGATCCCATCCGAAGGCTACATTCACAGAATAAAACATCAGAAATCCGCAAAAGTTCCCAGCTAAGATAGTGAAGAATGAATGAGTAAGCCCAACCTGGTGAGAGCGAGTGGCGGTGCGGGAAGCATTGGAAGAACCGTCAGTGGAGGTAGGCGTAGGAACCTCGGACCATGTGAGAAGATCGGCGGTGGAGGTGTGGGGCTTCCGTACTGGCGTCACTCTCTCCATTTTTCTCTCTTTCTTGGTTTTTTCTTCAAATTTTGAAAATATCAGAAGAAGCTCAACGATTCAGGCAGTGAGTGTCTTATATTAGTATCTTTCTCGCTTCCACGTAAGCACTTTCCAGTGCCTACTTGCTACTTCCAAATAATGCGTGAGGATTTTTTTTTTTCTTTTTTCTTTTTGTTTCCTTTGTTTTGTCTTTTTCTTTTATTTTTATTTCTATTTCTATTTTTAGGCGGAGCACAACCAAACTAAAGGACAGAATTTAAATTCAAAATCGGGAAATTTTTGGCCTTTACGGTAAGTTGTATATACAAAAGGAAAAACATATTTAGAATAATGAAATTTAATTTTTTAAATATTTATTTTTTTAATAATTTTGAGATCCATAGTATTCTATGGAGTCTGGACTACAATTAATTCAATTGATTCTCTGAATTTTTTTTTTCTTTTCAAATTGAGTTTTTTTTGAGAAAGTAAAATTTATTCTTTCTAATAAAATTATCAAATAATTCGTCAAATTCTCTTGTATCACTTAAAAAAACAAATGTTGTCCTCTTATTCAAATGTCTGCATTATATTTATTATTTAATCTAAAATAAATTTGCTATTTGCATTAGTGTTAGTTTTATTTGATTCAAATATCCATCTAAACTTATTATTAATCCTCTAATAATAGGAAAATAAAGAACTCAAAGAATCATAGAAGAAGTGGAAAAAAAGAGATAAATATTTAAAATCGAGTTTTATATTCGTAATTTTCATCAATAGATATTCATGAGTATAGAGTTTGAAGATGTAATTCAATTGGTAAAATATATCATTTTTAATTAAAATTTTATAGGCACGTGGAGTTTTATTGCGAGAATACATTTTTTAGATACGTTCCTTAGAAATAAATCCTATTGATGGTGGGCGTGATCCCAAATGACTCAAATGGATTTAAATACAAATTCGAATATATAAGATCTGAATTAATTTTAAAGATAAAGTGGGTAGCGTCTCCTTCCCATCAATTTCCTAATTCACTGAACTTCAATGAGCTAAGGAAGGTCCTATTGAAACACGAGTTACGGACCAATGAGCTTCAACTTTTCTCGTTAATTTTTCATGTTACGATTAAATATTTACAACATTTGATATATATAATAAGACTTAAATCACTCTTCATGACCTTCGAGGGTCATTGGAAGGTCACGAAGATAGTTTATAAGTTAGTAGTGAGCTCATAGCTCATGCACCATAGACGTGCATGACAAGATGTCTTCCATTATGGAAACTCCACAGTTCAAGAAGCATTTGGTGGGAATCTTTCAATTATCCTAAATGAGTATTTTCACGTAATTGAGATTCATTTCAACTAGGTAACTTCATCTAAATAATAACTGATTATTCGATATACAATATCAAATCACACACGAGGAACACAAGTTAAATTTACCCAATTTGCTCTAAAGGAATACGGACTTAAGCATCGAAATTATAGCCCACTCCGGTGATTTAATTTCTTTTTCGATTGTGATTACAAACTCCAACAAGGTTTGGATGACCCCGAGGTCATTTCCGAATTCCATTACTTCTAGCATCGTCTATGGGAAGGAACATTCTGAGCACAAGTTTTCTTTCGTACAAAAAAAAAGAAGAAGAAGAAGAAGAAGAAGAAATTGTGATGGCCAGATCGTAACCAACATGGGTACACCCACCACCAAGCCGTGGTTGACCATCAGGATGAACACAGTTGCACAATGGGGAAGTAACGCCAGAAGAGGCCATCCAAATAGAAAACAACAATGACAATAATGCGGGACTGATTGATCAAGGATGGCCACCAAGGCCAACACGGTCAAGATTGTCTAAAAGGAACTTCGTAGATAATCCTCCTGAGCATAGAAGGGAAAAACAGACATGCCAAAATCCAAATAATAACAACAATGTCCCCAGACCACAAGGATCTAGGGGGAGTCGAGTCTCTATTCCAACCGACTTTTTTGAACGCATGGTTGTGGCTTTGGAAGGAATCTTGAGCAGAAGGGATTATGTATCAATCTGGCATAGTCCAGTACCATCTCGAAGGGAGACACAACAACCTAGAGATCAAAGGCAACTGAATAACACACAATTGCATCCACTCCCACCTCTAGATACAAGGAGATGCCCTCCTCAAATCCAAACCCCAGATGCTGAAGGTCAAGAAGCAAAGCCTGCACAAGAAGGATCTCAAGGGGTAAGGATCCAAGAAAGAGCACCACCTGTGATTGACCTCAGTGAAACTCTACATAATGGATGTAGTTATGACTTGAAAGATAGACTCAATTGAGCAGCAATCTCCAAAAGTCAACGACAAGGAACAAGTCCTGACGAGCAGGGGAGCTCACTGAGAACTCCTCCTAGAGAAAGGATACCTCCTCGATGAAGCTTGATTGAAAGAACAGGTAGTGACGCTCAGGAGGTAGCCCTGAATCCATCGAAGAGAGCCTCTCTCCAAGCGAATCATGAAAGAAATGGAGACCAAGAGATACAGAGTAATGTGGACTTATCCGAACCATCTCAATTTGTCCACAACATTAGAACAGCTCGAGTGCCTTCGGGAAAGCTCCTCTAGTCAAGGTAAAATATGATGGCAAAGAGGAACCATTGCAACATATAGATAAGTATGTTTCTTACATGGAGATGTTCGAACACCCCGATCATGTCAAGTGCTGAGCTTTCAAGTCCACATTGACAAAGAAAGCACAATCATGGATCAAAAGTATTCCAAAAGCAAACATCTCGAGCTGGACTTAGTTAAAAAAGTTGTTCTTACAAAATTATTAGAGCAGCAAGGAGTAACAAAAAGACGTCAATGACCTCTTTAACATCAGCAAAAGGTTAATGAGAGGACCAGGAGCTATTACAGTCGGTTCAACGATGAAGCAGTGGAAATTGAGCAGAAAATGATGTAATCTATATCACTGCATTTAAACAGGGATTGCAAGGGGGGTATGTAGCTTTCAAGCTAGCAGAAGAGCCAGCATAGACCATCAAGGAGCTGCAAACACTTCTCGAGAACTTAATCAAAGCAGATGAGACAACAATATAGAAGAAGATTCTTGGTTTCACTTCAACCACCGAAAAAGAAATCAAAAGGTGTCCTAACAGCCCACAAACATCCAAGCGAGATAGGAAAGACTCTCATTCAAATGGGGGACCTTTGGATTAGAAAAGGAAGACATTTCTTGATATAACGACAACCCCTCTAACAGCCTCGCGGGCAGAAATCTTAGTGGTCATGGAAAAGAAAGGTCTCTTGAAGCCACCGAGACCACTCAAGACCTCCTTGGCAAAGAGAGACAAGAAAAAATTCCGTCAATACCATAAATACCAAGGTCATCTCACAAAGGACTATTTCGACCTCAAGCGGGAAATTGAGAGGTTGATAAAGGAAGGTCATTTACAAGAATTCCTGGCAAAAAAATGTAGGTCCTACACATCCACCACCTGCAGCAGTCAACCAGCAGCGACCTCCAGTCAAAGAGAACAATGCGAATGAGAAGAGGTCAAAACGAGCTAGCGCAGCAATGTCAACCCCCTCACGGTGTCATTACAAATTGGAGAATTTTTTGTCCTAAAAATTTTGATGGATACTGGAAGTGCGGTGAATATCTTATATGAAAGGTCATTTGATCAAATGGGAATAGAAAAAAGCTCATTGCTAAATTCCGATACGACTCTGACTAGCTTCAATGGCAGTACGACCTATGTAGAAGGGATTCTGCGGGTTCCTAAGTGGTAAAGGAGTCACGGAGGTCTTGGATTGGTTAATGGTTGATTCACCAAGAACCTACAACGCGATTCTGGGTAGGAAATGAGTCATGGAAATTAAAGCCGAAATCTCCTTACTAAGCTAATACATGAGGATTCAAGTTGGTGACAGCTGGATTACCTCAGAAATAGATAGAAAAGTATCCTTAGAATGCTACCTCACTGAAGGAGATGCTAAGACCTTGGCAGTGCCCTTGCATGTTGATTTCATCGACCTTTCAAAAGAAGATGACAAATCTAGAATCCAAGTAGCCAATAAGGGAGAAATTTTTTTTCTCAATCCCAAGTTCCTCGAAAAGGGGATAAAGATAGGTGAACTTTTACCTTCTAAGATCAAAGGAAAGCTCATTGACTCTCTTCAAGAGTATTTAAAGGTTTTTGCTTGGCGACGTTTTGACTTCGAAGGCATTGATAGAGGGATGGCAAAGCACAAGGTTGGACTCACACAGGAAGTCAAAATAGTGGAATAAAAGAAAAGAACTTTTGCTCTGGAGAGGAATGAAGTCATGGCTTGAGAAGTTCAAGCTCTTCTCAACGTTGAAATCCTAAAAGAGGTAGTGTACCCTAAATGTTTCACCAATCCAATGGTCGTGCCGAAAAAGGAAGGAAAGTGGAGAATGTATGTAGACTACATATTGCCAGAAGTACTTATATCCACTTCTGAGCATCGATTAGATGGTTGACTCAACAGCCGGATATCGATCGGTCTACTTCTTGGATGCTTATAAGGGATATCATCAGATCCCAACTACTTTGGTAGACATGGAGAAGACTTCATTCATAACTGAGGTCGGGACATACTGCTACACTAAAATACCTTTTGGATTGAAAAATGACGGGGCAGAGTTCCAGCTAGGTATGCATTAGGTTTTCAAGAAACATTGAGGTCTATGTGGATGACATTGTAATCAAATCCAAGACCTCAAATGACCTCATTGAAGACATAAAGGAGACTTTCAGACATTGGAAGCTACTCACATGAAACTCAATCTTGAAAAGTGCACTTTTGGAGTTGCAACAGGAAAATTTTTGGATTTTATGATATCAGAACGAGGCATTGATGCGAACCCTGATAAGATAAAAGAGCTCCTGAACATGGAACCTCCCAGAAGCATCAAAGAAGTCTATAGTTTAACAAGAAAAATGGTAGCATTGAGTCATTTCATTAGCGAGATGACTCATAAAAGAGAAAAGTTCTACGTCCTGAAGAAGCCCAAGGATTTCCAGTAGATGGAGGATTGTCAAAATGCATTCATGAAGCTAAAATAATTTATGGGAGTGCCTCCACAACTTGTTTCACCGATCCTTGGGGGAGAGCTTCTGATATACCTAATTATAACTGAGAAAGCTGTTAGGTCGGTACTCTTAGTAGAAAGGTCAGGTTTGCAATTTCCAGTTTATTATGTGAGTCCCTTACTTTGTGAAATATAACTTAATAACCTCAAATAATGAATCCAAGTATGAAGCTCTCTTAAAAGGTCTATGACTTATAAAAGCTTTAAAAGTGCAAAAATTGTATGCAAAAACTTATTCATAAGTTTTTGCCAGCCAGGCCGCTAGAGCTTACGAGGCTAAGAAATAGAATATGATTAAATATCTCAAAAAGGTGAGAGATATAACATCAAAACTTAAATACTTTATCATTGAACAAATACTTGGAGAGCAAAATGTAGAAGCTGATACACCATCTGAGGTCTATCGAGAGCTCGCTAGCACCAAAGCATTGCTACTGATCAAACAACTATATTCTCTGAGAATAAATTAGGAGGAAAATTTGGTCATAGACCAAGCAAACTGGAGGTACAACATTTACAAATTCTTTATTAATGGTGCCGGAAGACACAAAAGAAGCTCGTCAAATTAGGAAGTGGGCACCTCACTATGTTCTGATAGGAGATGATGAAGTATACAGGAGGTCATACACATAGGCATTACTTAAATGCTTGAGCAAAGGAGAAGGAGAATATGTCATTAAAGAGATACATAGTGGAATATGTGGATCACACATAAGAGCTAAAACCATGGTGAAGAAGATACTGAGGACTGGTTATTACTAGCCTTCAATGGTCTCAAATATTGAGAGAGGTATGCAAAGATGCACAAGTTGCCAATTGCATAGAAACAAGTCACATGTATCACCAACGAGGTATCAATCAATCAACACCTCAGTTCCATTTGACATTTCGGGCATTGACATACTAGGACCTTTTCCTAAATTAGTGTTGGGTGTTCAATTTTTTATAGTAGTTGTAGAATACTTTACCAAATGGGTTGAAGTAGAACCTATGACAATTATTTCTTCATTGAAAGTGCGGTCTTTTGTTTGTAGAAATATTGTGTGTAGATTTGGTATTCCTGGAGCTAGCATTTCAAATAATGGCAGACAATTCATTGGTGATCCTTTCAAGACCTTTTGTGAAAACTTGAACATAGAACAGAGATTGACCTTAGTAGCTGATCCTCAAGCGAATGGACTTGCCAAGGTCACAAACAGAACAATCTTGGAAGGTCTCAAGAAAAGGCTCATCGAGCTCAAGAAGGAAGGTTGAAAACCTTCTTGGCTAGAATAAATTCCAAATATCCTATGGGCTTACAGAACTACACCTAGAAACTTAACTGGAGAGACTCCTTTCAGTTTGTGTTTTGGTGTAGTAGTAATGCTAGTGGAGGTCGGAATGCAATCCTTGAGATTAACTGAATACAATTTAGTCTTAAACGAGGAGTAGAAAAGTGCAGATCTAAACCTCCTTGAAGACGTCAGAAATAAATCTATTGAAGCTGACAGAAGGTGCAAAAAATAGGTCACAAATTTTTTCAACAAAAAATCAAAGAAAAAACACTTTGGAGTCGGAGAAATGGTTCTCAAAAGGCCGGCTGTTGGAAAGCAGGGACAATTAACAAAGTTACAAGAAAGTTAGGAAGGAACTTATATAATTCAAGAAGTTAACAAGGGTGGAAGTTACAAACTCGCCAATCTCAAAGGAAGACAACTTCTGAGGTCTTGGAACTTTTGTCATCTAATGAAATTCTATGCCTAGGACCTTCTGAGTTACACAAGCTCATTGATTAGAACAACGAAATATCTGGAAGCTTGAGCGACCTTCTCCACTTCAATTCTTAGAAATTTTGTTCTAGCTTTCGAGGTTCGCTATAGCCTTGAAAGATACTATGCCTATTCTAAAACCTTTCTCGTTAATCTTCCATGTTACGATTAAATATCTATAACATTTGACATACATGAAAAGAGTTAAATCATTCCTCGCGATCTTTGAGGGTCATTGGAAGGTTTCGAAGATAGTTTATAAGTCAGTAGCGAGCTCATAACTCATAAACTAGAGACGTGCATAGCAAGATGTCTTCTATTATGGAAACTTCACAATTCAAGGAGCAATTGGCAGGACATGATCTCACAATTATCATAAATGCCAATTTCCAGTAATTGAGATTCATTCCAACAAGGTAACTTCATTTAGATGGTAATGGATAATTCGATATACAATATCGAATCACATAAGAGGAACACAAGTTGAATTTACCCAATTTACTCTAAAGGAATACTAACTTAGGCTTCAGAGTTAACCTTACAACAACAGTCCACTCCGGTGATCTAATTTTTTTTTTCTGGTTGTGATTACAGACACCATCACAATTCGGGATAATCCGAAGGTCATTTCCAAACTCCATCGCCCATATACTCATGAAAAGTTATTATTGCATTTGCCCCTTTTTTTTCCAGTTTTTCTTTATAAGGAAACATAACATAATAATTTTACTTGGTACATAAGTTAAAAAATAAGTCATTCATACATACATTGTTGAGTAATGGAAAAAGATGATCTCCGCTCATCACCATGCTAGCATTTCATACTTTCAATTTTTTATTTCCTTGCGTTCTCTCATTACTGAATTTGTTTGAATTTTTTTTTTTTTAACGAAATATAACTGTCAAGTTTATCCTTTTTATTTTAAAATTTTTTAAAAAATAAATTATTTGCAACTTTTGCATAACTACACAAATAGATAGTATTAATTAATTCTTTAATTTCAATGAAAACTCGAACTTGCTAAATAAAAATATAATTCATTTCCAGTGATGTCAATAATTTAAAAAGAAAAAAAAGGGATCACATGAAGTTTGTGTGGAATAGTCTTAACGCTCGTGAAAAAACTTCCTTTTACATGGAACTTGACACTTGCAAAAACCTTTGTTTGTATATGGTCATTGTCATCAATAAATAAGTGAAAAAGAAAAAAAATATATCTTTAACCATTTTTAATATGTATATTATTGATAGTGTTATATATATTCATACTAGAACATTTTATTTACCAAATGTCTAAAAATGAGGAATATGACTTACTTGTCAATCCATACTTAAATATTTACATTTAGCTATTTAGGATTGACTGAAATAAATACGTTTTTAATAATTTCACTAGTGAATTATGTAATTTAAGAAAATTTGATCACTTTAACTCATGGGGAATTCCTCCAATAACTACCTATGCAAAATTAGAGGATAGCTTTATAGTCATACATGACTAACACGAGCCCTAGAAGTAGGAAGTATAAAATTCTCATCAAATAATGATTTATTTTTTCAATATCATAAGGTATAAACTATCATTGCAAAAAACATATTTTAGGATATAGTTATCGTAGAGTTATTGAGAATCCCACATCGATTATTTGTAAAGACATATTGTAATACATATGGATTTGGACATGTCATTATCTCCTCATCTTCCTATTTATAACCCACAGCTCACTTGGACGTTTCCAATTAACTATCACTATTCTTACCCATAATTACATTAGTAATAAGGATAGTGTGGAAATTCATTGAGATAAAATATTAAAAAAAATGAAAAACCTTAAACATTTTTATTTTTCGGTCTTAAATCAAATGTACGTAGTTGATTTCATTTATACATCAATCAATACATCTTAGGTAAGGAAATTTACAACTAAACATCACAGGAGTAAATGATATCACCAAACTCGATGTTTTGAGTTTTATGAAATTTCCTAATTCCATAATAAGCCATTTTTTTAGTGTTTTAAAAATTAAAAGCTTCTTTCTTACTTCTTAGAATTATTTTCCACTTTTAGTTTTAACTTTTGAAATTGTTTCTGAGAGGACATTTTAAAGATATTCGTTCATATTATAAAAGATAACAAATGATTTTTAAAAGCATTTCTTTTAATAATTTAGAAGGGAAAAAAAAAAAAAAACCGCCCTCAAATCATAACGAACAAAATTGACAGAGACGGTGTTCTTCTCAAATTCTGTGTGGCTGAACCTGTTGGCCCAGCTAGTCTTCTTCTGTAAGGTGGACCAAAAGCCCAGTCTGTTTGAGCAACTTGGGCTGAAGTGTACAAGCCCAGTAAAACTATTGGGTCAGGCTCTCTCTCTCTCTCTCTCCAAATTCCCCCGAATATATTTATTTTTTATTCTTTTCATCTTCAAATTAAGGGTTTTTTTTTTAATTTATAAAATTATACATGTAAAAAATACTTTTATACTATAAACATTTTTTTATTATGAAGGAATATATTTTTATCTACACATTATCTCTAATTATATATACACAAATATCACTAATTATATATTTTTACAATTGTCAAATCTTGCTAATTTAGTGATAAATAGTAACATTTGAAAGTTTGAGACATGATGAGAATAAGTGGAATATTACTGTTGGTTCTCAATAGGAGGGAGATAGGGAGAGTTAGGAGAAGGGTGGGTGTAACAAAAAAAAAAAGGAAAAAAAATATATAATTCACTGAAATTTTATAACAAATTATGAACAATTATTTTTAGTTAAAAATAAAAAATTTGCAAGATAAAATTAATGAAAAATATTTATTTGTATTCAGAACTTATTTTATTTTATTATTTTATACTCATCCCTCTCCTAACCCTCCTCATACCTTTTCTCTCGAGGATCAATAGTGATATCTCATTTACTCTCGACATATATCAAATTCGAAACCTCCTGATCCTAAGTATTGATGTTTACCATTAGGTTAGCATGGCTTGACACACTTATTATATTTTCTTATTATTATTATTGATGTAACTTGGCAAACAAAAAGGACTTCACATAAGATTTTAAGGAGTTTTTCTTCATTTCTATATTATATATGTATTCAAAATTAAGAAAGTTTATATCTTTAGATAAATCCTTTCTTTCCTTTTTTTTTTAAGGAATGTAAAAGCTACAAAAATTAGTAATTAAATGAAGAAACTTCTTGGTAACATGGTTTTCAAATCAGGTCTGAAATACTCGATCGCTACACTATTACTTAATGATTCATTAATTAATTTCATGTATAACTTATTCTTTTATATATCAAACGACAAACATGGACTTCTAATTGCCAAAAACATGCATGTATTATACAGAAAATGCTAGTTTTTCAGTGTCCAAAAACCCCATTTCTCTCTTTCTTTTATTTTTTCTTTTTCAAGGAAGTAAGAGGTATCCTATAGCATCATAGTGATCACGCAAGCCACAGAGCAAAATTACATGATAGACCCAACAGATATATAGGCAAAAGGAAAGAAGATTATAACTTCATTGAATTTGATTTAATAAAAGAAAGTTAGTACAAATTCTATCATTTCTGAATCAACCAACAATTAAAAAAATTCACAAAGCCCTAAAATGAGTCCAAAGCAAATCCTATAGCAAAAATATCAAAATCTGCACAAGAATGACAACCACAACCACTACAACCCATGCAATCACACTCCACATGCCACCTATCATTAATATTTCTAACCCTTTTCTTTCTTTCTTCTTCTTCTTCTTCAGGAACCCTAATCTTCATTGACACTTGCACTGCTGGGGGCTTCACATCTTCGTTTACTCTTTGATTCTTTGATATAATCATCGGAACCCATGTCTCATTTTCCATGATGGGAGAGTCAAAAGCAGTTTTCCATGGAATCTCAGCTCTACCCAACAGTTTTGATGAACCTCCTCCAAGTTTTCCAAGAACTGGGACAGATTTGTTTCTGTACCTGAGCTCGAAAACCACTTTTCCTTGCCTTAAGGAGTTGATGGATTCTTTAGTTCCTGAACACTCTAATGAAAAGGAATCATCCCAGAACAGATCGTCAGAGTTCGTTGAGATTTCCTTACTGTTTACTTGAACTCTTCTGTGGTTTCCTGCCGAAAGATAGCACCTCACGAACAAGTACGATGCAGACTTCTTCAACTCAATGTTTTTAGCTCTCATGATTTTCAATTCGCAGCAAAGATTTGAGACTGATATAGAAGTATCCATTTTCAGGAAATGAGAGAAGTTAAAATCGAGAGAGAGAGAGAGCGAGATAGATAGATTATGTTCGGTGTTCTTGGTGGAGAAGAAGACAATTGTTGGTGGGGTTATTTATAATATAGTTACACTAATAAGAATTGAATTGATCAATTAAGAGAATTAGTGGTGGTGTTGCTCTTTGAGCAACTTGCTGCTCTCTTTGGTTTATTATAATTTAGTATTAATACTTAAGAGGAAAGAAAGATTCACCGGCCAAAGGATTTGTTGTAATCTACTATTGCACCATAAGAAAATCTTGTTGGATTTTGTAGAAGATTGTGTTTGAATATTCTGTGAACTCTTCAGATTCTTGAAGGGCTAAATCTCGCCCCCTGCCCCCGCACCCCAAAATAATAATAATAAAAATAATAACGTCCATGGATAGAGATTGGAAGTAAAATAATCAAGGGGTTCACTTTCTTGCATTCATGCATGGACCCTTCAATAACATGTAAATTTATGTAGTGTTTCCGAGGCCACTCAATATTGGATTGGGTTTGCATGCGTGACCACCATGTTTAATTTCTTAATATTTTTTTCGCTCTATTCGTGGATACTCACAAGTTTAACTATAGGGATGCTGGTGAAATTTGAAAATGTTATAGAGTATTAAATCTTTAACGATCAAATGTGTTTTTTTTTAAAAATAAATAAATAATCAAGTAACTTAGGGTTTAGTTTATAAAAAATATTTTAAAAAATAATTTTGTATAGGAGAATTTTTTAATAACTTATTATAAACTTTAATCGTTAGAGACTTAATTGAAATACTCCATAAACTGTGCTCTATAGAACTCTATGGTTGCATTTGGACAGTCACTTCTCAAATATATATATGGTAATGCTATAGAGAGTTATGAAGCACACCTTATAAAATGGGTTAGTTAAATTTCTAACAGTCAAAGTTAATGATATGTTATTAAGAAAAAAAATTCTCCCATAAAAAATTATTTTTTCAAATATTTTTTATAAAGTAAATCTTAGGGATACATAATTAAATTAAATTTTATTTTTTAAAAAACAAAAGATAGTTGATCGTTAGTTTTGACCGTTAAAGATTTAACTGAAGAACTCCATAAGGTGTGCTCTATAACACTCTATATCATTTCCGATATATGGTAATGTTATAGAGTGCACCAGTACACTCCATATATATTATTATAATATATAATAGCGCACCAGTGCACTATTAAATCTCTAATAGTCAAATTCTAATTTTATTTTTTAAAAATAAAATCTTCAATAAAAAATTACTTTTTATAAATATATTTTATATATTTTATTCTAAAAGAAGAAATTAAATCTTAGGATTATTGGTTCAAATTTATTATTATTTTTAAATAAAAAAATAATTATCCGTTAACTTTAAATGTTAAAGATTTAATGGTAGACTCCATACAGAGTGCACTCGTGCATTATATATAAATATATATATATATTTATTTATTTATTTATTTATATATCCTTAATTAGAAAAACATTAATTTTGGATCTGTAGTATAATTTTATTGATTATCGAAGGATATATACCCCTCTACCAGTAATTTTTAATATGTAGGAGTATATTTATGAGTAACATAAAAAGGATGGTAAACTTTTGCCGAGATAGAGCTTTTAGTCTTGCCCCATTTTTTTTTCCTTCTTTTTTTTCGGTTTTTTTTTTTAACCCATCCTTCTCCTTACTCTCCCTATATCCACCTCTTCGAGAATCAATAGTGGCACTCTACTTATCCTCATCGTGTCTCAAACTTCCCGCTTCCAAAGTATTGCTACTTATCATTAAACTAATAAGATTTGACTCGTCTTACCTCATTTATCAATGATATAAATTATTTGTCTCTTTTATCTTCTTAGTTATAGTATTTTTTTGTGGAATTTTTTTAAAAAGTATATAAGAAAATCATTTTTTTATATAGATGATAAAGCACGAGGAGTTTCATCCAACGCAAGAAGTCCTAATCCAAAACTAGAATAGGAACTCATAAATGCAAAGGCTTAAAAAAGAAGGGATGGGGGGGACCTGGAGAGACTATCCCCAAGAATGTGATCTCCAAAATGACATGCTATGCTCCAAGTATTTGAATTTGTCCTATGATGAAATATTTTAAGGATTATATATGGGCCTGATTATCATATATTATATTATCGTGGAAATTGTGGGAATAGTCACTTTTAGACAAATATTTTAAATATTGGTTTTTTTTTAATCTTTCAAAATATAATTACTTTTAAGTGAAATTATTCCATAACCCTTACTTGGCTAAAAATAATGAAATAACTCAAAATTTCAAAACTCCGCCCCCCCCCCTACCAACCTCTCGTGACCAGATGCGACACTAGCTTGAAAGTTTCAAAAAATAAATCTATTCTTTCGACCTTAAATCTTTGGAAAGGTTGAAGCTTCATTGAGCAAATATTCGTTTTCAACTTAAAAAATGAATGAATACCTTTATTTTTGTATTTTGAGATAAGTTATCAACCTAGGGTTTGAAAAGATTTCACCTTTTTGTTTTTCTTGATTGTATAGACCTCCCAATCTTTTGTTTTGGCTTCTATTCATGTTTGTTTTATATTTATTTTTTAAAAAAAATCCTATTTTTCTTCTCTTTTCTTTACAAAGATTGAGTCTTTATTGAGGAAAGGGTTGTATATGAGTTGGTTATGAATTATCTATGTACTTGGAAGGTTATATGGGTTGTTTGCACTCGTTATGGGTTGTTTCAAAGCAGTTTCTGTCTTCTGAAGTATATTGTATTAAAAATTTATTTCCTATTGTACGGGTTGTTATTTATAAGTATTATGGGTTGTTTGAAATATGTTTGAGTTGTCTTTAAGTTTTATGGGTTGTACTAGTAGTTTGTTTTTTTTTTCATGCACTTTTAAAGCTATATAGGTTGTTACTCGTAAGTGTTACGAATTGTCTGTAAGTTATACAGATTATACCGTCAATTTGTTTTTGTTCATGGTAGGGGTATTTTCATACAATTTTAAAGTTATATGGATTGTGTATAAACCTTATGAGTTATTTTTCCTACTGTACGAATTGTTACTCATAAGTATTATGGGTTGTTTGAAATTTGGTATGGATTGTTTGTAAGCCGTAGGGTTGTTCCAATAATTTATTTTTGTTCATTGTAGGGACATTTTCATGCAATTTTAAAGCCATATGGGTTGTTATTTGTAAGTATTATGGGTTGTTTGACAGGTCTTATAGATTGTTTGTAAGCTTTATGTTATGGATTATATAGCCAATTTGTTTTTGTGCAATTTATGTATTGCTCAAGCTGTATGAATGGATTTTTTAAAAACCTTATGAGTTGTTGCAAAGGTAGATGAATTATTTAGTTCAATATTTATTAGTTCTAATCTTGTTTTAATTTCAGGTTTTCAAAAATGTTTCAGCTATATTTTAAGTTTAGCATGAAATGAGATGATGGTACTTAGAAGGGCGGTTGTAATATCCTAACCATAATTGAATGAAAATTCTTCTTGCATGTATTTTTATTCACTTCATGCAATTGTAAAATAGAATATTAGATCAAACAAAATAAATAAAATACTCGAGTTTGATATATAAAATGGTGATACTAGTTGTCTCTTAACTTATCCGATACATGTATTTTTATTTGTTTCATGTAATTGTAAAACGTAACTTTAGATCAAACATATATAATATATAAAATACTCGAGTTTGATGTATAAAATAATCTTTTAGAGGTAACATAACCAATAGGAATACAACCAGTATAATACATAGCTAACTAAGATGACATATTCAACCCATGTAACGTATTAAAACAACTCATACATTGAGAGAAAACAACTCATATATGTAGGAAAAAAACTAATACAAGTAGGAACACAACCTGTATGACACATAACTAACTGATATAACTATCATGAATGACATATACAACCCCCTATAAGGTCTCAAAACAACCCTTACAAGCCGTGAAACAAACCCTACTTCAATGTATTTTATAGATTTAAGGATGGTGGGGAAGTTACAGGTTTTTTTTTCCCAAAATGTAAGCATAGGAATTTGTAAATTTTTATTTAAATTTCTCCTCTTTTTTTTCCCAAGAAACTCTTGTTAAATCTCATAAAGAGATGTAAGACATTGTGATTATTTTATTAAAAAAAATTAAAAAGGAGAACCGTTCTGGTGTTTTGTTGACTATCAAAAATCAAAAGAACAACGCCAGAATAAAGTATGATGGTCAGAGAATTTAAGAAAAGTTAGATTTGACTGTTGCTTGTTCTTGCCACAGTTGGCCAGGCAACAACCTGCAAGGGTCCCACCCAACCAACTACAATCGCCAAGCAGATCGAACGGTGATTAGCAATCATGACAAGTAGACCATGAACAACCAAGCAGAAGCCAGAAAAATCCATTAGTGCCCAATTCAGGCTAGATCCACGTGAACCAGCGTGCAGGTGACGAACCAACAATAGAAATAGATTGAGTCGGTGAGCATGCTATATGGTTCCCGGCACAATTTAGAACAGTAGCGGCCAGGAATGCTCTTGCCCAGGCGAGCAGTTCCCAGGCTCCTACAGGTAGTGCCCCGTTAGTGCTATCAAGGCAGTAGATACAATTCCCTACGAGCGTTATCATATTCCACAAGTAGACAACCTATGAGCGTTATCATATTCGTTTCATGTGTGGATTGTTTTATACTTTCTAGCGTATTTCAAAGGTAAAGTGGTCCAAGAAAATACCCTTTTGACTAAAAATTATGCACCTTAAAACAATGGCAAAAATTTAAAATTCTTATCCCATTTGACACTACTATGTAATCACCCCTATATTATAATAATGTAATTAGTGTGGATTCAAATTAATAAAGCCTATCCTTAAGTAAGATTTTGCTTTAACTAAAAATGTATGTGCTTCTATAGGTTGGGTCATATCCTAGCAAATTCATCTTTTAAAATATATCTACAGTTCTCCAATGGCCGCTGTTGCTTATCTATGATTCTTATTTCAAGCTCAAACAATTAATTGATAATGACTTTGTAAGGGAAGAATTGTGTGGAAATCAAAGTCATAATAAAATAAACAAAGTATAAGAAAAATAGACAACACAGGGATTTACAGAGGTTCACCCCAAAGGCCTACATCCTCAAATAAGGCCGAGAATTTATTAGAGAATGAATGATTACCACAAAAATTTCTCATAGTACCTATTTATAGGAGCTAATCCCATATATCTTTACAAATCCCAATACAAATTAGTACATGATTTTCCTAATCTTAATATACTAGAAATATAATAATTCCTAATCCAAGTCCAATTACATTGTCCTTATCCAATTAGGACTTCAATTATATTTTCTAATCCAATTAAGAATACAATACAACCCAATAATCTTTCCCTTAGATTGTACTCTCTCTCTCTATCACCAAGAGAGTCACCACTCTGCCTTACCCACAACATTTGCAACAACTCTATTGAGAGTTGTGAAGAGACTTCATCTCTTCACCCATAGCACTCACCAATTGATTTGCACTTGAATTAGATTTCTGCATATCCATGGTCTCTGCAACTGACAATGCAAATCCTACAAAATTTACACATCCAAAAAGACTGTATGGGCATACCGCTACGTTAGTCTGATTTATCTTCTTCCCCCACCTATTGCAATGCTATGTTGTAGCTTGTTGTTGCTGCTCCAATGTAATGTCCTCAAAGTTCGAATCAAGATCGTGCACCTCCTCCACTTCTAGGTTACAAGGCTAAGCTAGTGGAGCTTCAACCTCCAGCTCTATTTGGTTTCTAACACTGTGATTTGTTTCCACTATTATCTTCTCCTTTTGCCCATCCAATGAAGTAGTCTCATCAAATGTAACATCTCTGCTAATAATTATCCTTGGAGACTTTTGATCAGTGCACCACAGCCTATAGGCTTTTCCTCCAGATGCATAGCTTAGAAATTTGCATTTCCGTGCCTTCCGCTCAAGTTTGCCATCCCTCACATGAGCATAAGCAAGACACCCAAATATCCTCAAATTTGAGTAATCAGTAAAGGAACTAGACCAAACTTCAAAAGGAGTTTTACCTCCAATAGCCATTGATGGAGAACTATTTACCAAATAACATGTTGTATTGTTTGCTTCAGCCCTAAAATCCTTGCCTGCACCTGAATGTAAAAGCATACTTCGTGCCTTATCACAAAATATTTTGTTCATCCCTTTTGCAGCATGTGTTTCTGTACAAGCATGGTGTCTCCCTACGCTTTCTTTATTGCAGGAGTCATTTAATGCAGAATTGTAGTATTCTAACCCGTTGTCTGTCAAAAAAAGCTTGATCTTTCTTTCAAACATTTTCTCAACCGTCGTCTTCCATTTGACAAATGTTGGAAATACCACATCCTTGGTTTTTAGAAAATATACCTACACCATACTTGAATAATCATTGATTAGAGTCATGAAGTATCTTGCGCCACTTTTGGAAGGAATTCTATATGGACCCCACAAATCTGAATGTATGTAATTTAACATGCCCTTGATCTTGTGCACTATCTTCTTATTGAATAATACCCTTGTATGCTTACCAAACACACAATGCCCACAGAAGTTTAGAACTTGATCCTTGTATTCATTCAATTCTATTTGTACCCGACAAGTCTGAATGTACGTAATCTAACTTGTCCTTGATCTTGTGCATTGTTTTCTCATTGAATGATACCCTTGTTTGCTTACCAAACACATAATGCTCATAGAAGTTTAGAGTTAGATCCTTGTATCCATTCAACAATTTCTGCTTGCCCAACATAGACAATCCCTTGTCACTCATGTAACCTAAATGCAGATGCCATACTTGACACTCATTCTGATTACTCCTACTAGAATCTACAACAGCTTCCCTTTACCTTAGAGAACATACAATCCAAAATCCAACATATCCTTCATGAGTACCATGGAGTGTCTACACACTTTAATAATTCCATTGTCTGCATGGATTTATAACCTTGCTCAACCAGAGTCGAAAGAGATATCAAATTCCTCTTTGTCTGAGGGACATGTCAACACTCCATGTTTCTGATAATACCATCAAACATTTTCAAGCTGACATTACCAATTCGTTTTACTAATAATGCATTCTTATTCAACAAGTAGGCCATCCCACCCATCTGCTTGTAAGAAGCAAACTAATACCTGTGAAGACAAATGTGAAAAGTTGCACCAAAATCAAGAATCCAGTAATCTTGTCTATGACTTGAATTTACAGCAAAGATTTCCCTTGTTTCTCTGTCATTGTTAGAACTGCTACATGTGCAAACCATATTTGTAGAATTCTCCTCATTCCGCTCCCTTGTTTCTCTTTCCATCTAGGGCAATCTCTTCTAATGTGACCTTCCTCCTTGCACTCAAAACATCTTAAGTTCTTCATTTTAGATTTCGACCTACCCTTGGATTTCTTCTTGAAAGAATCCCCTTGCTATATTCTTCCTTTACTCATCAAACTTTCACCACTTGCGTTGTTCTCTAGAAAGGTTTTTTTCAGCTCCTTATATTTTAGTGCACTACGAATATCTTCTAGCGAAATATTGTCTTTTCTATACAACAACGAATCAGTAAAAGTTTCATATGACTCAAGTAACGAACATAACACAGTCAGGACCTGATCCTTATTATCAATATTCTCCAAATCCATGATGATAGATTTAAACTCATCCAAATGAGTTCTGATCTGTGTACCTTCTTTCATCCGAAGTGTATACAACTTCTTTTTCAGATAAAGTAGATTTGTCAGCTATCTTTCAAAGTATAACTCCTTCAATTTCTTCCAAGCCTTTGCCGCGGAACCTTCATCCGCAATTTCGCTAAGAAGATTGCCTGTAACACTCATGAATATCGCACTTAAAGCTTCGTCATCCAATTCTGCCTTATCGAATGCTTTCATCTCCTCCGGAAATTCTTTTGTAACAGCTTTCCATAATCCTCGTAACTTTTGGGATGATCTCATCCAGGTCTTCCACAGATTGAAACTGCATACCCTATTGAATTTCTCTACTGTCATACTTTACTGATTCAGAAGATGTAGAAGCCATTTTAACCCAATTGCGTTTTACTTGATTTTCCTCCCTGGGATCAAACCTGAATAATTCCTTAAGATATCACCTCTTTGATCAACCAACCTCCTGGTTCAACCAATCTGGTGGCAACTTTGATTAATTTAACCAAATTGAGACCTGTAAGTTATGAGTCCATCACGCTCTGTTGTGCTACTCCAATAACTTGTGTCTGGTAACCTGGGCACCTAGGGAATCCTTAGCATGCCAAATCCTGAACCTTGGCTCTAATGCCAATTGTTGGGGAAGAATAGTGAGGAAATCAAAGCCACAATAAAATAAAAAAAGTATAAGAGAAATAGACAATGCAAGAATTTACCAAGGTTCAGCCCTAAAGGCCCACATCCTCAAACAAGTCAGAGAATTTATTAGAAAATGAATGATTACAACAAAAATCGTTAATAGCACCTATTTATAGGAGCTAATCTCTTAGATCTTTATAAATCCTAATCGAATTATTACATGGTTTTCCTAATCCAAGTCCAATTACAATGTCCTTATCTAATTAGGATTCCAAATGTATTTCTTAATTCAATTAAGAATACAATATTACCCAACAGACTTGCTGTCAGTTGCTCCTTCTAACTTATATTTCTTATAACTAATTATAAGTCATTATCATTGGTTAATTAGATATTTAAAGGCATTTTTTCTGCATTACCCCTCTAATAATATACTCATGAATTGATGCTCAAATTTTTTTTAAAAAAGGTGTAGGACACTTTAGGGGGGACAATTAACATACTTTTTAGAAAATGGCAACTAGTAACATATATTTAGTGATGGAGGGAGAACCAATGGGTGGAGTAGCTAGCGCGTAGACCATAGGTTTCGAGTTTAAATCCCAACAACACTCTCCTGGATAAGCAAAATGTCAAGGTGCGTGCAAACTAACTTGGATACCATTAAAAAAAAAACCTCAAAGAGTTAAATAAAATTAAACATATTAAAATAAGTTGGTTGAACTTTCATAATTGGTTTAAAATTTGCCCACTCATAATCTTTTATTTTTTTTATCGTAAAACTTGTAAATAAAAGTTTAATTACTAAACATCTTATTGCCTTAATTCTTTTTGCTTTCCTTTCTATTTTTATTTTCTGATTTAAATTTTATTTTTATCTAAATTAATTAAAAATACATGTACTATTCATATTTTGCCGAACATATTTATTGGTAGTGTTACATTTCAATTGAAAATTCTAATATAATCTTCACTTGCACAATTCTTAACAGAAATTACAGAATAATTTGATTAATGAATATTGTTACATTGATGAATTAATATTCGAATGAACAATTGATTTAGTCATTTAACTTGTTAATTTTTTTTCCAATTTAGAAATCAAACTTACAAACTCGTTAATTTAATTATTTTAACTTCGTAAAATTAGACACTTGAACCATGCCGCAATGGTTTGGCCACAAGTTCGTCACATGCGCCTCATTTACAAGTAATGAAAAGAAAACATATCCAACTTGGCATACAACCTATAACTATATGTTTTCATATGTGATAAATAATAAATTTCTTCTTCGAAAATTGTTCCGGCAATTGCCACGGGCACCAACTCACTAACCAACTTTTGGTGGAAAATTAACCATTACCCCAATCAAGTTTTTGGATTTTCTAATTTTAATTTTCAACATGTTATATATTTGTTAAAGTTGGTGTAGTTTTTGTTCTATTATTTAAGTATGATTTTAAAACACTCCCTTGAGGTATGTTATTTCCAATGGAACACTGTTGTAAAGACACCTTTTCTACAAAATTTTGCTTTTTTACTAAACCTCTAGTTGCACTACAATCAGGAAACACGTTCTGGGCTTCAAGTGAGTTGACAAGTGACAAAATTTAATTTTTCAACAATGCCGGAAGAAATCAAAGCTCATATCATTTCACTATTTTTCTCTTCAAATTCTTTTCACCATAGAAATCTTTTTGTGTGATATGTAGCCAAATCCCTTTTTCTTCATCTCATCTCTCCTTGGTGAAACTTAAAAGGAAACCAAAACGGAAAGTAGACAACAAAGAGACACGAAAAATTTTATGAAGAAACCCACAACGCGAAAAACCTCGGATTGTTAAACAATCATGAATCTAAGTCCACTATCGTTTAAAAAGAATATTACAACTTTGAACCCTATCTAAGAGAAACAATTATCACCTCATCAACACTTGATGAGACCAATAACAAAACCACTGATTACTTCAACCCAAACCTATCAACTCACCCTTTCGTAAGTGATCAAAGACATAGAGTTACTACCCAACTCTATCAACTATTACAATAAACCTCTTCTTTCCCTCTCTAGAGTTATAAAATACAACCAGAACATGTTCTATTTATAGAGGGTAGTGGACTTAGTCTTCAACTTCAATCTTCAGACATAAAATCTAAAAATTACTCCAAATTCCTTCTTTGATTCTCCAGGCGTACAATTCAAGAAGAACTCGTTCGAGAGGAGTTGTTCCTTTAGAATTTATCTTCGGACAAAAACTCCAAGATTGACTCTTAACAAATTTTCGATTCAGACCCAATCTTTCGATCCTTCTCTTTCCAAATTAGAGTCCAACAATAACTCTTACCAAATATATTTGACATCTTCTCGTTTAAAAATCTCCCAGACAAATCCTACAAATCTCAAAGATATATTTTATGTAAATCCCCAAACAATTTATCTGCATCTAAAATATTGAGACTTAGCATATGTCAATTATCAACAATCTAACCCTTGACATATGTTAGGTCTCGTCACTTAGATTACCTACAATAATCAAAGATCACCTGTTAGATTACCTGTAACACTCATTCATATAAAACCAAGAACAAATTCACAAAATGTTATCCAAGTACTTTCAGCATAATAGTAAAAAAATTAAACTAGTTTAGAAACATAAAAACAACATTCATTAACATCCATTAAAATAATCACCAAACACTTAATCAATCAAACCAGTATTCGTTCTCCCCTTGGCCCAGTGCAAGTGGTGCTTGAATTTCTCCCCCTTGAAGAGACATGGCACATGAAGAGTTACCAGACAAAAAAAATCTTGACAAGTAAAATATCAAAACTGGTATGCAACTTAATCACAAACTCCTCTATCTTGTCATGCTTCTCAGTTAAAGCATTTGGGCACGAAGATTGATAAATATGCCAATAATGTCAGATTTCCAAGGAAGCTTTGAGTTTCAAGGGGTGGCAACTTGAAACCATGATGAAGAGAGCATAAAGAAGAAAGAAAAACGGAGAAGTGAAATGAAAAGAGGTATGAAAAAAATGAAGTGAAACCCTAAAAATATCGTTAGAAGATTTTATCAGACATAAGCTATAAAAGTTGGTATTGAGAAGACAATACAAAACACAAAAATCGAAAATCACATAACAAACCCCAACTTAGTTTGAAAACCTTTCAAAATTCCAATCAAATACAAAGTTTCGACTGATCACTTACTTCAAGTAATTAGCAAAGAGAGCGTTTGTGTGTGAACTGTAATAACGTAATCAAATAATCTCATTTTATAGACCATCCCTTATTTTGTTTTTGTTTCTTAATAAAACAACAAGGTACCAGCTTTCACACAAGTCTAAGAGGTAGCAATCATGAAATAAATAAAACATGCACAAAGTGGAAAATTTTGTAATGTTTGTTTCCTTTTTTCTTCTCTCTTTTTTTTAAAATAAAGCAACAATGACTTTCACACTCTCAAGTTGGTAGCTCTTGTTACCTTGTGTATAGATATTACCTTAAGACCGGATATGTAGAAAAATACATCTACTAAGCTGATCACCTGAAATAAGTAATCTATGTTAAATATGCAGATAACAAGAATTGAGAACAAATATGACAAACATAAGAGAAGTAATTCTGTAATTATGGATGTTCTATACTAATAATGACACTAAACCAACCCTATTTCCTTTCTTAAAAAAATATGAATCTCAGAGTATCTAAGGGTTTTGTGAACAGATTAGTAAGCTGATGAGATGTGAGAACATATTCTAAGGTATCACAACCTGTTCAACAAGTGTACAAATGAAATGATAGCATATGTCTATGTGTTTGGTACAGGAATGTTGAACGGGATTTTTGGCAATGTTGAAAGCATTGAGATTATCACAAAATATTCGCATAGAGTCCTGATCAATACCAGAATCACTAAGCGTTTGTTTCATCCAAAGTAACTGAGTACACCCACTTCAAGCAGCAATATATTCCTCCTTTGTAATAGACAATGAAATGCAATTTTGTTCCTTACTATGCCAGGCTACCAGATTATTCCCAATGTAAAAACATCCTTCGGATGTACTATTCTTGTCATCTTGACAACTAGCCGAATCAGCATCACAATACCTTACAAGAACGAAATTTGAAGACTTAGAATATTACAAACCATAATTCAATGTAGTTCCAACATATCGAATAATCCTTTTTACTACTACAAGATGACTCTCTTTAGGATCAAATTGATATCGTGAGCAAATCTCTATATTGAAAGCTATGTCAGGCCTACCGATGGTCAAATACAAAAGACATCCTATCATGCTATGAAATTGAGTTTGATCAACTGACTTCCCTATCATATCTTTGGTCAATTTGGTAGTTGTGCTCATATGATTGTCAGTATTTAAACCAAACCCTTGAACCATATCTTTAGCATATTTGGATTGGTATATGAAGATCCCATTATCCATTTACATAATCTGTAAATCAAGAAAGTAGTTTGGATCACCTAGCATACCCATTTCAAATTCAGATTTCATAAGATTTTCAACCTTTCAACACATGTATGGAAGTTCCACCAAAAATGATATCATCAACATAAAATTAAACAACTGTAAAGTCCTTACCAAAACGCCTTACAAAGAGGGTTTTGTCAACACTTCCTCTTTGATAGTTGACTTGATTAGAAAATCAATCAAGCAATCATACCATGAACGTGGAGCTTGTTTCCGACCGTATTTGTATACATGATCAGTATATTGTGAATTTACAAAACCCTTTGGTTGCTCTACATAAACTTCCTCTTTAAGATAACCATTTAAGAAGACACTTTTCACATCCATTTGATAGAGTTTTATATCAAAAACAAATGCAAGAGCAAATAAGATTATAATGGACTCAATCCTAGCCACCAAAGCAAAAGTTTCATCAAAATCAACTCCTTCTATCTGAGTATAGCCTTGAGCAACTAATCTAGCTTTATTTCTAATCATAGTGTCATGCTTGTTAGATTTGTTCTTGAAAATCCATTTTGTTCCAATTATATTATAGTCACGAGGTCTCGGCACAACTGACCATACCTTGTTTCTCTCAAATTAATGTAATTCTTTATGCATAGCATTAATCCAACAATCATCTAATAAAGCTTGCTCAACATTTTTAGGTTCTATCATAGAAATGTAATATACAAAGTTTATTTCATTTCGAACCTGACCTCTGGTTTTCATGGGAGCCTGAACATCACCTATCTCAAGATTTCGCGGATGGTTCTTTTTAACTCGTGTAGAAGGTTGGAGATCACCTACTTGTTCTGGTGATATTGAAGATTGCTCTGGAGATCTTTGTTTTTGTTCATCTTCACTTTCTTCATTATTCACATTTTCTTCAGTGATATCCTCTTCGATATTCTGACCTGGTTTTTTGCTAATCACAGGATGATTGATCACATCATCGGTGTTCTCAACTAAGTTCTTCTTTTCATCTTGTTCATGCAATCCGTTTCTCAAACTTTAACATTTATAGTCTCAACAATAGTCTTAGTATCAATATTGTAAATGCCAAATGCTTCACTGCTATTAGAATATCCAAGAAACTGACCTTTTTAGGTCTTTTTATCAAACTTATTACTCATACCTTTTTCATTGAGTATTTAGCAATCATTTCCAAAGATTTTTAGATGAGTAATACTAGGATGCCTCCCTACCCACAGTTCATAGAGTGTCTTCTGTGTACTTGTTCTTAGGATTACTCAATTTATAGTATAACAGATAGTGTTGACCGCCTCAGCCTAAAAGTAAGTGGGCATTTTGATGCCGAAAAGCAATAGAAAACTGGCTAAACGAGAATTAGAATTCGATAGGGAAACAAATAGTTCTCTCGATAATTATAAGTGCATCACATTTTCTTTGCATGAATCATCGTTTTGACCATTTCCTACAAAGTTATGTTCTTAAGTTCCATAACTCCGTTCTGTTGAGGAGTGTATGGAGCTGAGAATTCATGTTTTACTCCAAACATATTTAAAAAATCATTAAAATTCTGATTTTCAAATTCAGTACCACAATCAATTCTAAAACGTTTTAAACAACAACCGTCTTTTTTATTTAGAATAAGAACAATCCAGTTTTTAAAAATATCACAAGTCTCACTCTTTTCTCTCAGAAAATGAGTCCAAATATATCTAGAAAAATCATCAACAATAACAAGAATGTATTTCTTTCTGCTAAGACTTTCTACACTAATAGGACCCATTGAATCCATATGTAACAATTCTAGAGGAGAATTTGAATTTATCCTAAAAATTTGTTTATGTAAAATTTTTGTAAGTTTCCCTTTAGGACGAGCAAAGCAATCAAGATTTCCTATAGCCAAATTTATTAATCCTCTCACTGATCTCAATTTTTGAAGTCTATCTAAGTGAGAAAAGTTAAGATGACCAATCCTTTCATGCCACAATTTAGTAAGCTAATAAGTAGTAACAAAATTGCATGCTATCTCCTTATTGAATGTAACAACATAACAATTACTCTATGTTCGTTTACCTATCATGACACACTTATCACCTTTCATTATTCTTCCTTCCTTTTTATCAGAACGAACATCATGTCCTTCATCACGCAATTGACTTATACTAAGCAAATTTGTTTGAAGACCATGAACAAGTAATAACCTCACCAATTTATTGATCACCTGCAGTACATACCTTTCCTTTTCCATATATGAGAGCACTATTTGCATCTCCATATGTTACTCTTCCAAGAAACATGCCTGCAAAATTTATGAAATTAGATTTGTCTCTAGTCATGCGTGTCGAATACCCACTATCTAAAAACCAAGACATTTGATCACTTTCCAGTAAAGCAGTAAGAGCCACATTACATTTTTCAGTATGCCTCTTTACCCAAATTTGTTTAGTGTGAATAGAAAGACTTCATACCCCAAATACATACTTCTTCATTAGAAAACAATTTGGTTGTATGTGACCCTTTTATGACAAAAAATTACAAGTAGGAATAAAACGGGTTACCTCTTGAGAAGTTACCTCCTGTTGCATATTTTTAGATGAGGGCACAAAACCAGATGTACTTTCTATCTTCCCTGTGTATCCAATTCCAGTCATGGATTTGTAAGGTCTCATTGTACTTAGTATCTCATCTAACTTGTCAGATCCTTGTGCAATCTTGGAAGTATCCGAGCACAATTTATTTAGCATGTCCTTAACTTTTTCTTTGGAAATCATCTAAATAAAAGCCTTTTCTAGATTTTCAATTCGCAATGAGCTTTTTAGTGATCTTTTGCTGATCTCCCCACTTATTTTCAATTTTTTGTAGCAAGGCTAATAATTCATCATCCTGAGCACCATACGCAAAACCATTAGAGGTAACATTTAAAGTAAAAAATACCTAGCCCATCAAATGTTGTTGTTTCATTAGTCTGAGCATAAAGAGACCTTTTAAGTGTATTTGGACATTCTCTTGCCATATGTCCAAATTCCTTGCATTCATGACATTGTTTCTTAGCAATCAACATTCCTTGATTATTCTTGGCTTCATTTGCTTTGTAGTCCCTTTTGAATCCTCATTGCGTTCTTTGATGGATTTGACTAATCACATTTTGTGCGAGATATGCAACATCTTCTGTGACAACTGAATGATCACCTTCATATTTGGAATTTTGTTCAGCAAGAATTAGAGTATGCAAAAGTCTATCCTGTGTTGATGGAGTAGCAACGAGTTGACTCATTGGAATTGAGAAGTTCATATATTGACTGATGATTTGCTAATCAACTCAACTTAGCAAGTTTCCAGTGATCGCGGCTACTACTAGAGCCTTAAGAGCCAAGGATTCCTTTTTCTTTCTCGTGCAGATGTCCTTGCTCATCTCAAATGTTTGTTTCAACCCAAGTAGTTCTTTTGCATTCATGTCATCCACATTCTTGAATTCCTATAAACACTCAATCTTGTTTTCGAATTTGTCAATTAAAAATCTGAGTATTTTCTGGTTTACCTCCAATTTAGGAAGATTTACACCCAAGAGTGTAATTTGATTGATGATATTCTAAATTTTTGAGTAGAAGGCTCCAACCTTTTCATCCTCATCCATATGTAGTGCTTCGAAGGCAAATTTCAGTTGTTAAATTTTTACCTTCTTTACAATTGCAGCACCCTCAAAAGTTGAGGCAAGAATGTCCCAAGCAACTTTGGAAGTCTTGCACATCGATATTTTATTATATTGTTATGGCTCGACAAATGCAGCGATTGCATTTAAGCCCTTCTTGTTCCAACCGTACTCAACAAGCTCTTCCTTTGTCATGTCCTTTGGTCTCTTGTCACCAGTGCTATTTTCTGATTTTAGATGTGTGTATCCATCCAACACCATGTCCTAGACTCTTCCATCTTGTCACCAATACACGACTTCCAGTACATATAATTACTTTCATTGAGTATCGGAATTTTGTAATTGCTCTCCATCTTGACAACAATGCTCTAGTATCAATTGAAAATAAAAAGGAAAGCAAAACAAAAGGCAATAAACAAAAAGACATGAGAATTTTTTCGAGGAAACCCGAAACGGGAAAAATCTCAGGTTGTCAAACAACCATAACCCGAGTCCAATACCCTTTTCGAAGAAGATTACAATCTTGAGAGTTTACAACTTTGAACCCTATCTAAGAGAAACAACAATGACCTCCACTTGATGAGATCAATTACAAAACCGTTGATTACTTCAACCTAAGATTATTACCTACCTCGGATCACCCTTTCGTAGGTGATCAAAGACTTAGCGTTACTGCACAACTCTATCAACTATTACAATAAACCTTGTCTTTCTCTCTCTAGAGTTACACAATAGAACCGGAACATGTTCTATTTATAGAGGGTAGTGGACTTAGTCTTCAACTTCAATCTACAAACATAGAATCGGAAAAGGACTCTAGATTCCTTCTTTGATTCTCTAGAAGTACAATTTGAGAAGAACTCTTCCGGAAGGAACTGTTCCTTTAGAATTTATCTTCTGGCAAAAACTCCAAGAATGACTCTTAACAAATCTTTTTTTCGGTCCTTCTCTTACCAAATATCTTTGAGATCTAACAATTTATTTGCATCTAAAATATTAAGATTTAGCATATGTCAATTATCAACACTAGGGTTGCGACTTGCCACAATTTTTGTGCATTTGACACTACAATCATCCCCTAATTAATGGTGAAATTGCATGAATCATGGTGAGAAACACCACCTCTTCGGCCATCTAAGCAACCACAACTTTCGATATTTTTCTTATATGTGAATGAAGATAAAATAGTTATTTTTTTAAAAAAAATCCTATCAGTTTTTATAAATAGTGATCCTTTTTGTCCCCTTAATTTCATATGTATGATGAATGAGGTGGATAATTTGCTGAAAAGGAACATTCCATTCCCATGTGTCAATCCAACAAAAGGTAATTACACTTACTACTTAAATCATCGTAGAATGACTTGATTCCCAAAGTTAAATAACTAAATTGACAAATTTATAAATTCGATGACTAAACTAAAAAATAGTTCCAATAACCACATTAGTACCTCAGTCATTAATATTCTTATATCCATGTCATCTATTAGGTCATTGTTTTACATCTATTATTCTCTATCTCCCAAATCCTCCATTAAGTCTCACCTTTTACCAAAATCCTCACACCTTAGGGTAGAGTCAGCATATAACGTCAGGTTGAACAACTTGCAGAAACGGATTTATCCCAACATCATACAGTTGCAGCTGTTGAGCCCCCACAACTTGATTTTGTAACCTTTCGTGCCTACCAAAATAGTTAATCAGGGAAAGAGACTGCATTGCAAGTTGTTCCAAGCAAATGGCACTTGTAACATCATTAACCTTCCAAAGGTCTTCGTCCAATATAATAAAGAATACAAGCACATCTCCCTATCAATTTACAAGCTAAAAGTACGGTGCTGGGTGGCCTTTTACCTCCAGGCCCTCCTTGGCTTATTATACTCGTATATAATAGGACACTCGAGTATCTAAGAAAAATCAAATCCGTGTCCATCTCCCCTTTTGTAAAACTTATTGGTGGTGGTGGTGGGGGCAACAACAAAATAATTAAGCACTGGGTTTCTACAACAAAAACAATGGAAGAGATGGTAATTAGCTTAAGCTATGCTATACATAATTCTTCTTCTATGGTACAGAAAATAATCAGATACCCATATATATTCCTAACCCTAGTTTTCTCATCACAATAAACATCTGATCATATCTTCACTAAGAACAGGCGCATTCGATATTGTCCTCATGCACTTGAACAGACCTCAGTGATCTTGGAGAATATTTCCCTTTGTATAATTATGAATTTGAAACTTTGCCAGTTCACTGTGTGTACGCAAGCCAAGTGATTGCTTTGCACCAAATGCAGAATACAGCATTCGGCTCATTTGCTCTCGTGGATGGTGGTGGTTAGAACAAGCAACAACATCCCATCACTGCTCAATTGAACGAAACTCCCACTTGCCCTCACCGTCAATCAAACGCAATTCCAGTGAATGGAATGGTATCAAAGCAGGTCGCTGCGTTGCATACAAGACATAGATGCAAATGAAAAAATTAGGTTAACTAGCAAACCATCACAATACCCAAATCCAACAGATGGAGGATAATAGATTTCATTTTTATTACCTGAACTTCTCCCAATGCTTTAATCAGAAGAATTGATTTTATACTTTTCAATAAAAGCATGAAAATAAGAGACACTATGTACCTGAGAGGAAGTAACCACTGTAATTCCCATATTATTTGCAAGCCTGTAAAGGTGCTCTTCGACATCAACACTTGTAGCACTGAGAGATTGGATGACACCAAGAAAATGCAAAAACACAGTGAGATGATGAGCACGATTATATTCTCCAAACATAGGGTTAAACTAGCAAATTACTGTTCCTTACTTGGTGCACTCGTCAAGTATTCCAAATTGTGGCTTGTGGAAGAATAATCTTGCCTTAGAAGACCAAAAAGAGAAAGTGTCAAAACTTCAGATAATCTTGGGTAAAGTTCCCATTAATCTATATTAGAGCTCACCATGCCAAGTCTCTGTTGCTCACCAAGGGACAAGATGTCTTCCCAGTTCTGGCAAGCATCCCAGCCACCTTCTCTCTCCAAAAGATATACGAGTTTAACATTCTCTAGAATAGATCTCAAATGCTCATCCAGAGTCTTTGCAGCATCAATAGGCCTTTGACCTGACAATTTAATTAACCATGTCATACAAGAAGCAAAGATGCAGCAGAGCAACTAATGTTGACAACAATTAGGAGCCCAATACAAAACAATATATCAATAACAATTGATAAAAATAAGAAGCCCCTTCAGGTCGGTGATAACTTGTTTCCTTGCAAAGAGTATAAGCTTTAAAATCAGGCCATAGGAAACCAACAGTAAACAGGAGAGTTGGGTATGGGAGGCACATAATTAAGAAAATAAGAAAACCACTCTAATAGACAAAATATGCCAAGCTGAGAGAAAATAGCTGTTATTCTTGTAAACTAAGTACTAGTATCATCAAATAAGTAAAAGACTAACACAGATAAAACATGGGATCCAGGAGGTGCTGCTGAGTGGGCAGATAGGAGAACAGGTGTCAATGGTTTTCTTAGGACAGAAACCACAGGCCAAAAGAAATTGCATACAATGAAGTCAAACAAATAAGACAATTTTAGGCACCTTCATTGGTCAAAACCATGCTCTTAGCCTCATCATGGGAGAGTGGATAAATGATTTGATCTCTTAGTGTCCCCAAGCATGTGTATGGACGCTGAGGAACATAGAAAAAGCTGCATGCAGAACCAGAGTTCATTTTTGACCCTGGTTTCACAACACTACCACTGACCACAGGCCAGAGACCTCGGAGAACTCTGAAGACAGAACTTTTCCCGCTTCCATTAGGACCTTCAAATTTTAAAAGCCACAAAATCAGTGGAACTACAATATAAAGAATTTATTTACAGGAAAGTTAGCACCAACCAGTAACAAGAAGGCTTTTCCCTGGCACAATATCACAGGTCAACTGCCTAGCCATAAGTTTCTGCGCTGGAGTAATAATATCCACTTTTGCAAAAGAAATGGTATCATCAGACACAGATTCTGTAAAACCAGAGGGCAATGAACCACTGCAACGTTCTTCTGCAAGGCACTCAACTTTATAAAGAGATATTCCATAAATTTTATCATGGTCCATCGACAAGAATAAGGAAATGCAAAATTCAAGAACACAAAGCAACTATTCGTCCCAACAAAGTGACGCTAAGGCACTCATACAGAAAAGCACAGAAGTAGGTCCAAGGAACAACAAAATCAAGATAAAAAATCACAAGCACACAAGATCATTTGAACAAGTTGCTATATATTTTAGGACTCAACCTTTTGCCTTGGAAGCTTTGGTCCTTCACTTTTTCTCTTTTTTTTTTTATGCCTTTTTCATCCCTAAATAATTTTTGATTGGATATTTTGGTCCTTTTGACCAAATTTTTCAAAAAAAAAAAAAACACCGAATTTTGAAGTCAATGATGATCTAACCAAAATTGAAAGGGCATTGACGCTTTACACATTCACTGAAATGTGCTCAAAAATCCAATGCTTTTTTTTGAAGGATCCGACCAAAAGGACCAATATATCCAATGAAAATTATTTAGGGATAAAATGGAACAAAAAAAAATGTTAAGGACTAAAACTTCCAAAAGGTGAAAGGTTGAGTGTTGAAATATACAATAACTCTTTGTTCAAATAGACCCGTAAAATTGCCTAAATACAAAAGGAACCCTTGTTACTCCAAAATAAAGCACTAATATCTTATATATGTTGTTTTAGCAAGGTTATTTTATATTAACTGGTCATCCTAGATTTTACTTCAGGAAAGATGAGCCCTTTTTTGTGTTCAACTACTAAAACATTATATCTCATGTTGCAAAAAAATACGGTACAGAATAATGGAAATCAAGCACATTGATCCATTATTTTTATTGACCATACATATAGTTCAATTATCTTAAGCTCATATAATTATAAACAACAATATATTGTTAGAATAACAGGAAAATCAACAAAACAATTCCGACTAAATTCAAAAAAGAAAAGAACAAATGGTGTAGAATTGGGAAAAAGTTAGTTAAATTCATCTCTATCATTATCATTACACAGAGAGATACATGTTAATATGATGTGTTCCAGGCTAACAAAAAATTGGGACAGTTAGAGACGACTATATTGAAGAACAATCTTCCACATCTAGGAACAATATCAAAGGACAGTAAGATTCAAAATAGAACAGCTGAAAATATAATGAAAATCACCATTTTGAGCAGCATCTAAAAACTCTTCCAGCTCAAAGATTCGATTGATGCCACCAGACAGCTCAAGGAACTTTCTATGCAGCTCAAGAATGTCACCAAAAGCTAAAAAGCTCTGAGATACCACAGATGCCAAGAACCGCAATGCATGTGCTAGCTCACCTGCGATAAGGTGACTGAATTTACATCCACATATCCATTTGATGTAAGCATCCAATATATATGTGATTTTAAGTGACTGACCTGACCTTGTGTCGGCAAAAAAGAAAAAGAAAGGGCATTACCTTGTGTCGAGGTCAATGCTCGGTCACCCTTGTGCTCCAGTGCATACAACATGCTTAATCCCCAAGTCACATTATGAGGAAGCTGCTTCGTTATAAAGTCATCAAATATGCCAAAAAGCCACTTCCTTTTAAGAAGTAGAGCAGAGTGATAAAGAAGTTGTCTGAACCTTGATTCAACCATCTGCAGTAACAAGGAGTCTGTTGAAAGACTGGAATCTCACATAACCAATAACATACACCTATCCTAGAAAAATTACATATACTGTAACGATGAGAATGAGTTGAAAAAAAGCAATTGTTAAGATGAAAAATGTTCAAGTAGTTAGGGGATCATCACTAGGTGATTCTGATTCATGCTACCATCATTCAGGACCTCTGAAGGCGAGGACATTCATCATGTGAATAGCCAATACAAAGGAACTAAAATACAGCAGTCGGATAGTAGTAACTACAAAAAAAATGAGAACTGGAAGGGAAAATGCTTCACTATCTTAGTTTATGTCACATGATTACAGCTTGAGCATGACAAAACTATCATTAAAAGCAATCTAATCAGGATGCCCACAGCTGAAACATAGCCTGGCAGATGTGTAATACCATGGTTAACCCTCATATGTTTGGTTGGTAATGCTGTCAAAAACTTTTTGTTTTACCACAACTAGTAGGTAGTCCACATATTCATCCTTTCAGTTCCATTGCAACCGAATGTATTATCAAGCATATATTTTAGAAAATAGATACTTTTTAAAACAATATACCTCTTTTTCTCGAGCACCACCTCCAAAGAAAGCAACAGATTCGGCATGTGTCCGCAACCTCTCATGCATGAACCTAAAGAATAGACATGAAAAACAAATAGGATGATACCCCCACAATAGATGTCTGGCACTAGACAAAACAACAGTAAGAAATAACCAACTACCTGAATGTTCCTTCCAACTGCTGCTCTTGACTTACTAAGTCGCCAAAGTCGGGAGTAATAATCCTTAGAAAACCCAAGCCCAGAAGCATGTAAGCATACAAAAAAGCTACTCCCCTCCTACCAGTCAACATCTTCATTCTCCAGGTGAACCTGGAAAATGTCTTATCGTTATCCACATGTTCTTGAAACATATTTAAGGTTCAAAAGCAACAACTACAAGTACCCACCACAAGATGTCTACAGTTGGTTTTACCATGCCAGTGACCAGCCCAGAGAGGTCACTTGTCAATTTCTCAAGATCTTGCGTTAACCTCTGGTCAGCATCAATATTTATGCATGACATGTTAAATACCTACAATACACAACATTTAAACATTCTCACTCACATTCTGGCTATGGCATGTCAAGCTTTCAAACTGAAAATCACAGCAAGCATGCCATCAAAATGTGTATGCATGAAAAGCAGCAGTATACTAGAAAGGCAGGTCAGCATCCTCAATCAAAAAGCTCAAACCAACTGGTATAAGAAAAGCAGAGGTCAGGAAGAAAACAATCAAATGAAAAATTTTTCAAGACCTTGACAAGATGTAAGGACATCCAATGGGCCTTAGAGGCACCGGGAAAATAGACACTAACCTAAGAATCACCTTATGGCATACAATTGTGTCTTCCCTAGCCTAGAGCTCTACAAACGACTAGTAGGATACTGAAGCTTTCAAGCATTATAATATATGTATTCAGCATGTGTAATAAAAGACTTTTGCTTTAACTTGTGTATGTGTGTGTAGCCAGTATATAACAAAACAGTCCATAATCCGACCAATTCAAAATCTCTGTTGTTGGAAATACCACTGCAGTAAAATGAGATGAAGCATAAAACAGCATGATGACAGAAACGGCATATGTTGACAGAAATCATTTTCTAGGCAAGTTATTAAAAAAAATTAATAGTACATCCACCTCGATCTAATCATACTACCTTGTAATATGCATTATTTCTCAAGTAATTCTTCAATAAATGCTTGGTTAGGCGTATTCTCCAACCAAGAGCAAGCATTGAGGTCAAATGCCTGAAAATAGAAGGAATCCCAAAAGGTAAATATTGATCAGATCAAGTGAAGAAACCTAGCTACATAGAAAGCACCCTTTATTTTTGCAAAAATGAAAATTTTGCGAGAAAGAAAAAAGCTCCAGTAATGCAGGAAGCATTCACTCTCAGCATTTACAATTTTACAGGAAGCATGGCTCTAAAATTTCACCATTTTCCACAGATGACACTTTAGTATTCATCTAAAATGACTTGTTTTAATATCAGAGGTCTCTCTTTCGAACTGAAGGGTCTAACAAGCTTGCACATTTAACAAGAGAAACAAAAGTGGAGGAGGTACGAATGATTGAGCCTATCTGATAGCATGCACAAAAACTACAATTTTAGCTAGCGACTGCTGCCTACTGATGAAACCTCATCAACAGATAATTTCATTCCCTCTGCCCTTACTAAGAAAGACTTCATTTTGTCTAAATAGACATAACTTCCATTTTTTGAAGTGTTTAGTAGAGAAAGAACGTGTCATTTTAACATCTATCTTAATTTTCGATAAGTCAAATTCCTAGACTCTAATAGTACCTCAAAGATGGTGCAATAAAAGAAGATGCGGCACTTTGAAGAATGCTGACACCAATCAACTGAACAAATGAAGCCTTATCTTGTGCCAAAACATGCTTCACAGTGGTCCCTGAAAAACCATTTCATCGAAACTCAAGCAAAAGCTCCAAATGTTGAAGAAAAGTAATTATAGATTTTCCTTACGAGAGAGCCAAAAGAAAAAGGTTAAGGCAGGAAAGGAAATAAGAAATGCAATAAAGGAAAAAGAAAAAATTACCATTCAAAGAGGCAATGCGATCAGAAACCCAAGTTCTGGACACCACAAGGAGAGCAACTGCAAGAAGCTGGGCACCTTGTTTATCGAAAACCGTCGGAACCTATACAATGACAAGGGCAAGAAAACCAATATAAGTGATTTGAGGATACTGATTAGATACTTGCTAAGAGAAAGAAGGCTAATACAATCATTCAACAATACTCAAAAACTGTAAGGCATGAATAGAGGAAGGGTTCATTCTGTTAATGACAGTTGATAGAAAACTACAGCAAAGACAGGAAAAATTCTGAATCCTGAACACAAAACAACAGTAAAAATTTTAGTTTATTAAATCACTTGCACAGAGCATTATCCTTGTTTTTGTTAATCAGAATTAGGACTCTTCTACTTAGCAAGCTAAAAGAGTGCACATCATCTCCATGGGCAAGTTTTCCAGAATTGCTAATAAAATCTAGTATTCTGAAGGCCAAGGTTTGTGCAATTACAAAACTTATGCTATACAAACTTATATCCTATTTGATGAGCTCCAAATCAGTGACATTCCTTTTTGCGTTTTCCCCTTCTTAAATGCAGCTTTTAACAGTTCCTTGACTTTCTTCATCACCAGTACATGTGAATAAGCCCATTATAATCCCATACCTCAGGGAGAAATGAAAAATATAAAAGAGGAAGCTTCAAGTCCAAGTTAATAGTTGGTGATCTATAATGCATTTGATATACGAAGTCATCTAAACCTGAAACTTAACAAACAATTACTCTTAATGTTACTGAAAGGGTACCCCAGTCATCAGCAATGTGCTTTAACCTAAAACAGCATGTTTTCAGGAAAAAAGCACACATAACTGCTGCACTTAGAACCTAATAGTTGAATCACATTTGGAACTCTCATCCACATTTGGGAAATAGGGAAATGGGATACAGTAATGGAACTCTCACCAATACTTTAAACATGGCCGCTACCCTGAAAGGTAACACCCTGGGATCATTCCGGAGCTGTGGGAAAAGAGGCAATGGGGAATTAATCTCTCCCACGGGAGATGCTGCTATCAACTCTGAAATATATTCGGCCTTTGAATTTGAAAATGATGAATCCTGTACAAGAAACCACAAATAAGAATTCAACAGAATGTCAAAGGCTTTGATAAGTCAAACCAAAGAAACCAATAGGATGGAAATATGCAAATGGACTTGGAGGACCAGACCTTCTTTGTGTTAGCAAAAGCACGTTGAACAGTCATTGCATCGCTTTGGCGGTTGCTTTCCAAGTGCTGCTTCTTATTTAACTCAGTTTCTGAAAGAGATAGAGAGTCCATCCTACAGAGTTCATGTATCTGAAGTAAATACTTATCTGCAGTCAACGACATTATTTAACACTAATATACTGCTTCAAGTTTCTGACCCTACCTTTTATAATGAGTTCTCCAACCTCCTTCGCCATCTAAGGACAAAACTACATCATGGAATGCAACAAGTGCAGGACGATGAGAGATTGTAATACATGATGTCCCCATGGCTCGAACTTTAGCACAGAAGCGTTCTTCCATGTCAGTTGTGACAGCACTTGTGCATTCATCAAGAATAGCAAATTTGGGCTTATGGTAGAATAGTCTAGCCATTCCCAATCTTTGTTGCTCGCCTAGCGAGAGTTCATCACCCCAATTCACCTCTTTCTCAGGTGGATAACGTTCTAAGAGATACTCGAGATCAACCTAAAACCAATCATTGATTGCACCATCGAATCCAATAAAATTCAATTTCTACACAACACAACCAAAATAAGACTGAAAAACGATTTATCTCAGAATTCCTTACATTCTTCAATAGCTCAACCATTCCATCATATGTTAGAGGTTCAATCTCTTGGTCTGAAGTGAGAGGATAAATTAACTGGTCACGCAATGTCCCAAAGGCCGTATATGGTCGTTGTGGCACATAGAAGATCTCATTATTAAGATCAGAACCAACGCCAGGTTTTGCAATATGACCCGACACTAGAGGCCAAAGGCCTCCTAAAACTCGGAAAAGTGAGCTCTTGCCACTACCATTTGGACCTTCAAAAAGAAATCTAGTATCAAAAACCTTTCAGTGCATGAAAAATTGAATAGAAGAATCAAGTGAAGCTACACAGGCAGCACCCACGTAACATCTGAGGATGCAACAAGTGCAAAATAAGATTATGACATATTTATTTGAGGAAAGCAGCAACTTCACAATAAGATAACACAGATTTATTAAGTTTTTAAAATCAATTTGGGTGATTGCAAAAAGAAGCCAGAAGTGTAACATTAACCAAATGATCTGTTCTTCTCCACAACAATAAAGAAGAAAACTATAGAAACCTGTATGACACAAGGAAAATCTTAAAATTATGTTATCTAAAAGTTATTATTATTTAAAAGCAAATAAATAAACCACTCTAAATATCAGAGTCCTCTTTCAACTGACACCATGAGGAAAGACCCAAAAAAAATTCATCCATGACCAGCAAGAATCTCTTTACACTGATGAAACATTAACCAGAGGAATGAACCAAGATTAAAGGACGGACAATATATGGGCAATAGAACACACACTACTGCAAGAAGCAATTATCTAAAGCCGAGGTTACCTGTTATCAATAGATTAGATCCTGTTTCAACTTTCAAAGTCAAGTCCTTAACCAGCACATTACCAGTTGGAGTAACAACCTGGAAAACAGTACAAGCTTAAAACCAAACAAAATTAGAAAAAGAAAAAAAAAATAGATAAAGACAAATGGTCCTATTACCTTTACGTTATCAAACTCAATGTAGTTTGCCTCACTGACATAATTCTTAGTTCCATTCCTCTGCACGGAAGACCCATCACGGGCAACTAGTTCTCTAGATATAGCCATTAGTTCGTGAATACGATCTGCATACCCACTGCAAATCAAAGAAGTTTCTGACATTATATAATAGTATGACCTGTTTTTCCTCCCAGCTCAAAACACGGTTGAGAACTGAATGCAGGATGCAAAACTTAAAAGGGGAAGGAATCAGATTGGATCTTAAATTGTCTTTATAATCACTGTCAAAATAGGAACAAATATTCTACAACTATATAAGAAATGGGGCTAGAAATTATAAAGCATCCTATTTTTAAAAGAAATTGGGGAATATGGTCTAGGATTATCAAAGAAACATAAATATGTATGCTAGAAGCATCTTCTCTTTCCTGGTCTTTAATTTTTCAAATGAACCCAATCAGGAAAAAAAGATAATAATGATAAAGAGAAGCCAATTAAATAAGAATAACAAAGCATCGAACCAATTTTTCCTTTTTCATCTTTTCTTTTCCACTATATCTCAATGTAGAGAATCATGTAGTGAACAAGAACGGGTATGTCCTCAAAGCATAGACACGTGCACCATATGCCTTGTTACCATGAAGACCAACACCCACTTTGAAGATCTTCTGCACACAAAAAGGAAAATAACAATTCACACTTTCCTAAAAAATGATATTACACCCAGACCCACCATAAACTAAACATCCCCTTCAAAAAGATCACAGACATCTGCAATCTTGGACAACTGTAGAGTTACACCAAACACACCAAGAATATTTGGCATGTATGATATATTTCAAACTCAAGCTTATCTTTCACTTGTGATAGTGAGTTCCCTGGCCTGGAAATCTCACCACATAAATGTGAATCCAGCATGTTGTAGTCTCTTATCTACCAAAGCTCAATCTTACATTTAGCGATGAAGGTTCAAGGATCAGTTTTCATTTTTGTAAGGACAAACATCCATTAGATATGAGGGAAGAGTTTAGAAGGTCCCATTAACAATATGAGAGCAGTAATTCTATCATCAAACCCCGTTAACCCCAATTCCCCCACATATCTTTCATTCTCACTTGATAAGAGCCCTTCTCTCTTCTTTATGGTTTTCATTCTTCGTTAAGACTCCTTAAAAGCCTTCGGGGTTGGGGTCATTATTCCATTTCAATAATTCAAACGTCTGCAGAAGGTGCAGCAGTATATTTAGATATGGAGAAGTGCTATTTCAATCGCAATCTACAGCTTCAAACATCCTCATAGAGTGCAGGTTCTGTACAAAGAATACCTTACCATTGGTAATCCCTCCATCCAAAATTAAATGATCCATTTTGACTTCATAAAAACTTGAATGCATTTTACATTTATAAAGTTACAACTTCATCCTTCTTGCTAATGTAGTTAGTGGTGGGTGAGACCTTTGGGTTAGTGAATGTAAATCATTAACTTAAGGAGGTGGTTAATAAAACTCTACGTTATATGCTTATTATAAGAAATGAGACATTCAATTCTGCAAATTTCAAAATGTAAGGACATTCAAATATGAGCGGGGAGAGTATAAAAGATGCTTGCAATTGATGTAACAGGTAGGTAATGAGTACCTTAGACGGTTTAATCGTCTTGAACTTATAGAAAGAGTTCCTAGAGACTGGAAAAGGGATATGATAACACTGGTATGATATCTCAAATTACTCAACATCTCTGCGCGTCCCAATGTTGAAGAGTCTGGCCTCAATTTACCGGAAAAGAACGGCTCAATGATCAGGATAACAGCAACAGTAGCACCAAGATACTTCAGCAGGAAGTCCTGAATCATGCCAAACCACCAATGGTCATGAAGAACCACCCTCATGTGACGTACAAGTGCTTTAAATTTCTTCTGAATGTGAAAATCTTCTCTACTTTCACCACCATAAAAAGCTATGCTTTCAGCATGAGTTCTTAACCGTGAGTGCAGCTGCCTGTACTCCCCTTCAAGTTGTTGCTCCTTGGACATTAGCTTCCCAAATGCAGGTGAAAATTTCCTGATTGTAACCCCAGCCCCCAACACATAGGCCTGAGAAGCATCATAAAGATGGTAAACCTCACTTTAATGATAATGACCTTGATATGAGGAAACACAAGTTAAAGAACCATCAATAGGCTGCGACTGAGAGCACTTCTATGAACTTTAAGATAAAAAGAGTCAAATGCACAAAAATTTACCAGTATCCAAAGGATATATTTTGGACTAGCATAGGAACATAGGCGCCAAGCATAAAGTAGGCCATCAGTCACAGCAATGAGATCCTCCTGCACAAGGTCACTCAATTCTGAACAAAACCTTGGCACATCACTTGCAATTCGTTGCTCAGGATTAGGAATCCGACCATCAACATGAGATATCTTATAGTACACCATATCCTGGTTTTAAAGAAATAATCAGCAAGAAAATGAGAACCAACAAAAGAAAGAAAACCTATTTACTTGGGACAAAAAGGAGATAAAAAGTGCCCTGGACCATTCATGATTTAGTGAGATGATAATAAATGTTTTGCGTAAGCAAGTATATTATCTTATGAACTACAGGTTGTAATGACAGAAAGAGAACTGGTTTCCATATTATATGTTTCCAACTTTCAGCTAATAAACCGCAGAAAATCATGTAAACCTATACCAGGCAAATAATGACATGAAAAACAAGGAAAGCCAAGATACGAATATGTAAAAACAACTATTCTATTAATTGCCCTCCAGTCCATAAAACTTATACCCTCCAAAACTGAAGCATTAGAGTTCAGACGTGGGAAGTCACACAAATTTCCCTTGTTTAAACCTTCTTGGGTTAAATGTCCAACTGAATACCCATCGTCATCATGGAGGAAAGTCCATCATGAACCAAAGCTTTTACTGCACTGGCATGCTTTTAAGATTTAACCTCAAAACACCCAAGAGAAAATTCTCTATTAAAACCAAACATTTCTTTTTCCAATACCTCCAACTAATCAGCATGCATGAGACCTAAAATTTTAAGTCTGCGCAGGTTTTTTTTTTTTTTTTTTTTTTTGGTGCAGATATAGAACATCCTCTTATCTGAGACATGAACGGATCAAAAGGATGCTTCTGACGGGAAACTCAACAGCTTACATTTCATCTTTTTCATATCCTATCATAATGAAAATAATGTTCCGACAGTCTATAGCTTGCATTTCATCTTTGCATGAACTGCAACACCACCTTCCGGAAATGTAGCACATGTTTCTCTTTCCCTCCGTCAACCCAAATATGAAAAAAGTGTTCCAAGTACAAATTCCATAGATATCCTTGACAAAATCTTTTTCCTTCTCCATCAAATGTGGAAACTTATCTTTTAGAATCAAATCTATAATTAGGTCAACAACATTACCAGATCTCGAAGCATTATCTCAACACCTTACCAGCAAAGCCCTGAAAGGTCTTTTGCTTAATCATCCTCTGAATAGCCATTCAAATATTCTGCTCTAGATCCCAATTGAGTTACATTGAGATTACGGAGAGAAATCAAATATCCTTACCAATTTACCCCCACAAGTGCTCTCACTGTGGGGGGTGGAGGGGACGGCCAGAGGTCAGAGGTCATACATAGCACCTGAGGACACAGTGGTCAAACTCTAATGATCAATGCGTAAGTAGGGTTACTAATTTAGTTGCCTAAAAAACGATAATCATGTCTAGATCCTCTTTTACTTCAAAACAAAATGGAGGCCTACCATGAGAAAACTTATGTCACTGAAGGACAATATTTTTCCTCCTCTATTCTCAGGTGAGAGCAATCTGACAATTCTTTGCACAGAGTGTCAGAAATAATGCTCATTCAAAATTCAGAAAGACAACAACCATGCGAAGGCCCATTTAACTCTAATCGGAAAAGAGGAACCATTCTATGAATCCAAATTTGTCCAGGGACTCGTTACCTTTTCTCTATTTTTGGGATATAAGAGGAATCAACCCATTATATCCAATGTAATAACAGGGTTAGAATAATGGTGAAGAAGTATTTATAACTACCTGAAAATATTGGTCATGGATAACCTTTGTCAAAATTTTTCTGAACCGCAAACTTAGGGTTCCTGTTATGTACTTTGCAGTAGAATGTAGAGTTGACTGAATGAAACAAAGCAAGACATTCTCAAAAATAAGACGAAAAAAAGTTGGTATGCGTCGTAGAAATGCAGCACGAAAAAGAAATCCTTGAACCCTTGCTAATCTATTGCTGACAGCAGTTCGTAGAACCTGCAAAGGAATTAAACAAATATCAATTTAACAGCAGCTCTCTAATCAAAAGAATCACCCGATCATCTAATAGATCCCCTTTGTACAGTTCAGATGTGCTAACATATATGAGAAAAAGATACTAAAAGCAAATTAAAAAATCTACATTAGATGAGATATTTTGTTGCATGTACACCAAGCAAATCAAATGACCAATAACAATAACAATACTGAAGGCTACCTCCATTTCAATATATTAACTGTACGGTTAAAAAGTCTTCTCAAAATATAAGTCATTTTGAAGAATTTGAAGAGTATTTATTGGACACTTTTCTGATATTTCCATTATTCTGTGTCATCTTAAATTATTAAGGAAGAAAACAGAGGTAGTATAATTTAGTCAAATAAACAGTGCTGCAGTATCTTTTGAAAATTAAAGGCCCCATGGAAGAAGAAAGATAGGATAAATTGCATATTTTGCTTTCATTTAGTTGCTATCATGGCTTAGAGTAAATATGAATCAGCAGAAGGGACAGGGGCCCACTTGAGATCAATTCATGTCGAGATCACTCAGCCCCTATTAACTCTTAATGAATAAAGACATGATTAAATCTCTCATGTTCCTTCAAGCAATAGATACATGCAATCAAAGATTCATGATATCACCATGATTTTTGTTCTTCTGAAGACAAAACTCCCAAAACAATTTCTGAACACAAATATGTAGCAGTCAAGAAAGAGAAGACCAACAAGTTGAGAAGAAGCTCACCACTGTGGTCACCAGCACTAAAAGGTCTCTTGCACCCAGTTGGCCCATATGAGATAGGAGGATTGCAGTTACCACATGAAGTGACCTTAGACCTCCTTTCTTTTGCCTACTCTTTTTAACAACATTAGACTTCCTACCTATAATCTCAGATTGTTCTGTATCATCAGTGTCTCCATTGTAATGATGAAATGAATTAGATTGCCTAGAATTGTTTCGCAGTTGCATGTATGCAACAACTGTCCCACCAGCAACAGCAATACCAGCTGCAAGCAGCAAAGATCTCCTGTAAAAGGCAACATGGAAACGGCCTTGAGAAGACCACCATGACTCGGGAAAGGGAACTTGAGGCAACAGGACTATTAGAAGAATAAAAAGGGATGTAGGATCTCATATTTGCATGGCAGTAGATAGATTGTAAGTACACAATTGTTCTAGTTACTGCTGAAACCTCAAGTTTCACTTAAATATTTTACTGAAGTTATCTTTAGATTTCAAAGATTTGACAAAGTTTAAACTAACAAACAATAGACCCCAAAGCCATTGACTGTATATCCAATCAGCAATCTAAAGATCAATCAAACATAAATTGCAACATACCCAAAAATCAAAAATAAAAATACAATTCTATGTGGAAATAAAACCAATCAAAATCAACATTGTTAAAATAATTCAAAAACCTCATTCTGAATTAATAAACTTAAAATAGGGAAGAAAAACAAAGCTCGATCCAAAAATCAAATTCTTATACTTGCTTTGATAGGTAAGTTTTTTATCAGTTTCCACTCAAGAAAATGAAGATGATGTTGACCAAGATAGAACATATGATATTCCCCTTGTACAAAACTAATATCTGCATTTTGCTTAACAAGTTATTTAGGAGAACATAAAAAAATTACCAATTGTGCTTACTAATTATGCATGTTGGAGGGGAACAAGTGTTGATCAAATTCTCCTCGCTTTAATCAAGAATTTATTTATGAAAATGTCAACAGAAAATATATTTATATTATGAAAGTACATAATTTATTTTCTGGGTTCTTGACAGCAGAAATTAGAAGCCAAGGAAGGAATATCAGATAATCTTGATAACAGAAAAGTTATAGTGCAGAAGATAAGAATCCTACCACCCAGGATTTAACTTATCTGACTTCAATATGATAAAATTTCTGCTTGAACGGTTCCAAAAGAATCTCTTAAGATCAGCTCATAGGATTATGGCAACAATCAAAACATAAAGACGGTTAAAAAAAATAAAGAAATTCATATTAGATGAAACATGAACAAGACTATGACCACACTGAAACAATCAAAGAATAAAGACGCAGGAAGGAATTAAGAGTCTGAATTGTAGCATTCAAAACTACCAACCAAAGAATACTGCCCTGAGAGAGAGAGAGAGTTAATGAGTTAACTGCCATGGTTAATGTTAGCCCCAGTCATATAATAGAATTACTCCAGTTAGGCATTATTTTATCAACCATGGGGCACATGCAAGGTGTAAATACAGTTGCCCCTTTTACAGAATTATACATGTATGGTGACATGCAAACTCTTCTTCAAAAAAAGACATCAAAAAATCAATTCCTGTCTTACTTCTACTGAAGCATGCCTCCATAACAACAACAACAACAACAAATCAATTACCGGTTATTCATAAAACTGATGATGGAAATTACATGAAACAAACCATTTACAAGCAGCAAACCATGTGTGAGCTTGTAAGACAAATCAACCAATAGGAATAGCTATACATTCACCAGACATTCAAAAAGTGCATAAATTACATGATTTGTCAAGCTTGATTATAGATAGGGCTCATACTTTTGCTGCCTCACCAGCAGTAAGTAGAACAAGTTGATACTATAGATTCTAATTTATGCAGGACAAAAAAGGGAGAAAATTCTTTACCTTCTTGAGGCCAAAAGGCCTCGCCCATGCTCAGTTAACTGCAAAAGTTGGAGAGATGGCATGTCTACAAATGGAGCTTCACCAACCAACAAATTTGAGCAGCGAGGAAATGGTAATCCTTGATACCTGGGGAATTAATGCAGAAAAAATCAATGAAAAATCTGTGCTTCAAAATATAACCAGACATCACTTGTCTGCCAAAAGCAAAGAGAAAATTAAATTGATCTAAGCTTAAATTGGAAAATGATCAAAAGAACCAAATTTATTTTCAAAAAACAGCTTTGATAATGCATGAACTTCTTGGCAGAAGAATATAAGTAAGGAGGATCCTAGAATAAGAGAAACAAAATATAACAGTGTCATAATTCTGGCTATGGATTAATGAGTGCTCTTCTTCTCTTTTCCTTTTTATATTGTTCCTCATTTTCTTTTTCTTTCCTTTGTAAGGGTAGGTGTGTGCATATGTGTCAAGGAGAGAAAGGAGTCAAAGCCTGAAATAGAAGAGGACTATGAGCAGCTTTCTTTCCTATAAACAGGTAGATGGCTAGATGCATTCTGATCTTCTTGGGACTCTACTGCAAGAGCTCTTTCAATGGGTATCAAGGCTGGTGTTATCTTAAGGTGGGTCTACCTCTGGCCTAGATAAACCTAAAGGCTACAGAACCCTCTCCTGATTGAACAACTGAAATATGAAACTTCGAAAGCATTAAAGTCCTTAGTGAGGAAAGTGATCTTTAGATGCATAGACTCATTATGCCTGGCCCTCAATGAACCAGAAAGTCAAATGTTCACTATGTAGTCCAAGCAAGGGTCTATATGCACCTAACAGGTAACCAATCAGATGAAACCATTTCTTAGGTCATTGCTTAGATGTTACTATAAGTATGCTATAATGGGAGTGCATAGCCATCAAAACCACAAAGCACATGGGAAATCTCAAAGCATATATGAGGCCTGGTAAGTAGCAGGTTCTTCTCCCACATACATTAGCAAAAAGGTCTAAACACATATTCTCTCCTTTTCCTTGGCAGGCAACATTAGTTAAAACTTGAAATAAAAAAATTACTGTGACATACATGCATCTTACACAAAGCTCTTTGCACATGATAAAGTTTAAGTGCCAAAAGAATTAAACTGCAGCAATAGAGACAAGAAAGTGTGAAAGGAATCTGCAGAATGAGGGGAAACTTTAAAAATCACATAAACAACCAGATCTGTGAAATATGCCCTATTTTAAGTTAGCAATTAGCATAAATAGACCTCCATCACTTGATGCCAAAATCGAACGCCACCACCACAATGTATTTATAGTTAAAAATGTAAGTGGGCCAATAAACATTTATGCATATAACCTACCTTTCAGAGATGGATCACACTAGCCGTGCTCCATTAAATGAAGAAGTTTGCACAACCAATTTCTTCTTAATTTTCAGAAACAAGCCAGTGACCACATGTCTCCTGATGTTCAAAGCCTGCTACCATAACAATCCTCAAGAGCAATGCCAAATCAAAATATTTAGGAATTTCAATTTTCCTTTCAGCCGAAAACACCTACAGGAAAGCAGCATAATTTAGATATCAAGGGAAAGAATCTAGATGCAAAGCCTAATTCCAATTTTCTCTGAGAAAAAATAACACTCCCTAATAATAACAAGTTCAATGGCCCCGCCAAGCATGATTCAATACCATCCCTTCACAGAGTATAACATATTATCACACAAAACTAATGAGCACGAGTTATAAACTCCCCTGCTGATCCATTGATACTTGCAGAACCAATAAAGCTGTTTGCAGAAATTAAAACTTATAACCGAAGTGACCCTTCATTTGGTAGTAACAGAGATCAGATGGGATGGCACATGACGTGTTGCATATTGCTAAAAAGTAAGCTTATGTATGATCATGCGAGTGCGAATAACTAAGTTAAATTTTCCACAGCTGCACCTCAAAATGACTAAAGAAATGGTCAAGGGACTAGTTCAATAACCTAGAACACCTTTCTAAGGTTTGGGACCATGAGTAGTGTTTGTGATTGGCAGGCACAGTATTCGAGCAGTTTTGTGCTTTTACCCAATAGGAGGACGCTCTAAAAGGCCTAGATGTTTAGAAGACCAACCAACATTTACTTTTTACAAAATACTATTAATAATAATTTTAAAAAATTACCGACAACACTGTGAAACAAGTAACAAGTTTCCATAGGAAAGAACATATATCAAAATGTAAAATTACCTAGGACTGCAATTAAATTTTCAGAGGTTAAGGTTTGGCATGAATCTTTTGAGAACAAGAAGAGTTGCATTAAATAGATTCTTAGTTCACAGAAATACAACAATACCATTTATGTAGCTTCACTCAGAGAATCAATGACAACACCTTCTGACAGACTGATACATTCTAAAGGCTGTTCCTATGACCTAAAACAGGATCAGAATGTCAAACACAAGCATGCATAAATTTCTTTTCACTTTCAAAACACACACTTTGCATTGCATTAAGTAGAATATTTTGATCCCCGCCTCCATAAGATGACTTTTCAGACAATATAATCTCACAACAGTACAAACAGAATACATTGGCCCAACTTCGAATAATTCAAACGGCAAGACATTTTGAATAGTAGACAAACAACTGATTGCTATAGTACCTGATACAAAAACTGACAAGATGAAAACAAAAAAAAAAGGAAGGAAAAGATTTGCGTTTCCTAGAACAGTTCATGAGCTGCTTCCATTCAGATGACTGAACAACAGAAGAAACAAGCTTGAAAACTACATGAGAAAGAAAATCTTATCTTATCAATTACATTTTGCCTGCAAATAAACAGTATACATTTCATATAACTTTTGAAATGCCACAAATCTGCTTTCTAGAACAGGTTATGAGCTGCTTCCATTCAGATTGACTGAAAAATATGAGAGTTAATATTCCCGGAAAACTAAATGAGAAAGAAAACATTATCTTATCAATTACATTTTGACTGCAAATAACCAGTACGCACTCCATATAAGTTTTGAAATGCCACAAATTCCTTGAGAGTAACATCTACACAGTCGTACCCTTGCTACTATAACATTGACTGTATGACTGATAAAAGAGAAAATGTAAACTGGCAAAGTCTTTCCAACTCTAGTTATAACTGTACTCTCACACGCAATTGACCACTCACCCACAGGAAAGTCACCAATTGATTAAAGTAGGGCATAAAAAATAATCAAGAAACCCATTCAAAAAAGGGCTAAAAATCAGAGAAGAAAAATATGTAATTATAGGTTTAGGAAGGATAAAGAAAGCTTCTAAGCAATCCAAAAGATCGTATATGTAGTAAATACCAACTTGATCAAGAACTACAAACACTGACTTCTTGATTGAAACAATACGAGAAGAATTCCCGTTAATTGAAGTCAAGAAAACACTAACACCAATCTCCAAGAGATTCAAAAACAAAACTCCAGGAAATCAATCCCAATATCATCCCAGAACACCAAACTTGACCATGTAACTCCTTCGCTACTCTACTTTTAACTGAAATTATATTCAGCGTTTAAAGAAAAAAAGGAGTTCAAAAACTACTAAAAATCCTTGCTTCTCGTACCAGCGCACTTCATGGCCAATTAAACCGGCTAAATCACTATACATGTTCACATTCTCACTTCCTGTCTACTTCTCACAGAATCTTCTCAGTACGGAAACTCGCAAGTAAACAGGAATTGACACAAGCCGGCCACGAATTGCATATACCGTACACATGGGAACAGATACGAGCAAGTCGAACAGCAGCTACACAACTCACCAGATGATCAACCGGAGAGCATAAACGTCAGTGTCACAGTCGCCGTCCCGCGCAAGGAATTGTACGCGTCAACAACAAACTAAAAATATATTTCCACTAAAAGAAACAAAAAATCTACATATAAGATCCAATCCTAACAATAGCCAACAGTAAAACTTGGAAAAGCCCTAGAATCTGCAAATATGATAATCAAACATTGAGAATCCAGAAAATAGATTCCAGAAAACAAAAATCACGAACGGTAGAATATCAAAAGCAGATGGAAGAAGAAGAGAAGCGTACCAATAATAGAACTGCAACAAAGTTCCCAGAGATGGGGAACGAGAGTGATTGTTGCAGTCGTAGTTTTTGTTATAGTTTTACCAAAACGGTGGAAAGAGATGATGTGAGGGAATATGGAGAAGAAAGGAGATGGGTGAGGCGGCCTTTATTTCCACAGTTCCATATACATATAAACAGATATAATGGATTTATAGGGTAAATGCTATATAGAGCTACACGATCAAAGATATTGATTAATTATTAAAAATAAATAAATTTTTATTATTAAAATATTTTTTTATAAATTAAATTCTAAAATAATAAATTAAAATTTAGGATACTTGATTAAAAAATAAAACATAATTATCATCAAAGATTTAATTGAAACATTTTTATAATGTATGTTTCATAACATTTTATAATATTTCAATATATATTTGTATTAGTGATTGTAAGATATTATTCTTTGATTATTCCTCATATTAGTATTTTTTTTTTTTTTGTTATTTAACATACTATCCTTTTTATAAATTTTGATAATGTATTATAAAATTAAAGCTGCATATCTTTTATACACCAGTTGCGTGACATCCTCTTTGATAGTTTATTAAGTATATTAAAATAAAAAATATGTTATATTTTTATCTATCCACTAGTAAGGAAGTAAAATAACATTACTCCCTCCTCTTGAAACATCCCTATTATCAATTTAGATTGTCACTAATTGAATATCCTATTATTTTAAAATATATGGAGTTTTAATATAAATTCATCTCAACGTCCTCTTTTATTTTAGGATTTACTCCCACTAGTAACTAATTTCATTACTAATAAAGAATAAATTGATAACTTTTATAAAAATTTTATAAAAAAAATCTATCATTTTTAATAAATTAAAATGGAACATTTATTCCAAACAAAGGGAGTATTATCAAAATAGATGTTCATCTATTAAAGAAAAAATCATTTTAATGTTAATTGTTCATATTATAAGAATGCTTGCACAGAAAAAGAAAATTGTGAAATTTAAACTCATAAAAATTAAATTAATTTTTTATATTCTAAACACCCTCTTAAATTAACAAATAAAATATTAACATTATCGTGGATAAAATAGTTACAAACTATAGAAGATACATAAAAAAGAAATATAAATATACATGAGAGTAAAAGATAATTTTACAAAAATTAAAAGTCAAATAGTTGAAATAATTTAAGAATTAAAATCTTGAAACATCCTTTTGAAAGTACCAAAAAATACACCATAAGTTTCTTTTTATATATTCTTTAAACTTTTAAATTTATTTCACATTAGGTTACCAAATAAAATGTTATGAGTATTTTTTTAATTTTATCTTTATAAGTCATTTTAATTATTTTTATATTAATATTTTAACTAATATATTATTTATATTTTTAACACAAGTCTAAAAACCTAAACAAACTATGTTACTATAAACTAAAAAGTACTTCCTTTATATTATCATTACCTGTAATGGTTTTTATCACTTGAGTTTTCGTTGAATAATTTAACTATAAATGAATTATTTTTAACTTCACAAAAAAAAAAAAAAAAAAGAAAATCTTTTCCTTTTTCAATGGAATAAAAAGGACAAAAACCGGAACCCATCGGCACGAATGCGATTAGCCTCGTTAGGCATGACGATTTTGACAGCCCGATGATGCTTGTGGTGGCCAAAATAGTGTGTGAACTGGAATGTCCCTCGAATCAAAAACTGCAGAAACGGTTGAAAAGTGAAAATTTTTCAACCCATTGTTTATTGGCCTCCATTAATGTGAATTTAGCTTTAAAATTTTTTAAATGTTCATTTGTCTAATCAAATGTAAATTTGATGAAATAAAGGTTAAAAGTATTACCGGACAATTTCCTTTTCTCAGTTGGATAAATTTATCATTATCATTTACTTTTCCTTATCTCTTTTGTCACAATCATCATACTAAGGTAAAATGATCAATTTAGTTTCATATTTTTTTTTTTAACTATTTAGGTCTATAAATAAATATATATATATATATATATATATATATATATATTATCTTTTAAGATTTCATAATTTTTTAGTTCTATAACCTTTTTTATTTTAGCCATAAGTCCATATACTTTTTTTTATCTTTTAAACTTTGTGACTTTTTTTTGTTTTGGTCATGTAGATCTATGTCTCTTTTTTAATCTTTTAAGATTTTATAACTTTTTATTGATGACCAACTAAGTCTTATAATTTTTTTTGGGGACCAACTAAGTCCAAAAAATATATAAGGTTATAGGACGTTAAAATATATATGAGAAAAAAGGTATAGACCTATATGATCAAAACGTATGTCCCTATCTTTAATCTTTTAAGGTTTTACAACTTTTTACTATTGACCAACTAGGTTCAAAAATAACATAAAGTTATGACTTTAAAAGATATATATATATATATATATATATATATATATATTTAAGATATGAACATATACGGTCAAAAAAAAATTTATAGGATTTAGTTGGTCATCTATAAAACATTATGGGACTTTAAAAGATGAAAAAATGATATGAACCCACATGGTGAAAACAAAAAAGTTATAGAATTAAATTGATAATTTAGCTTCAAAGTGATTTACAAAATTTTTTTTTTCTTTTGAGTTATAATAAATACTCCCACCCTTTCTTTTGATTGCCTTTTAAAAATTTTCCCTTTGATTAAAAGAAATAACTAATAAAAAGTAAAATTTAAACTTGTTTCAATATATATTTTTTTTTTCTTACCAATGATTGTCAATTTATTTATTATTATTATTTTGAAAGAGTCACTCAAGGGTATCTTTAATTTTGTTTTATTAGTAGTAGTATTCTCTCTTTTGGGGGTTTAAATTTAACTATTAATTATTATTTAAGGGACAGAAAAGGGACCTTTAACTGACTGACTTTTTTCTTCGTTTTGAACAAAGACGGTGGGCACATCTATGACATGCTTCATTTTGTTGTTGATTTTGAATTTTTTTTTTTATTATTTGTCATTTTATGTTCTTGACATTTTCTCATTAATAATACTTCATCCTTCATTAAATATAAGTTATTTTAACTAAATTTTATTGTGATTAATTATAAGTCATTGTTATTAATTTATTAGTTTCTTGAAAGTATTTGTTTTATATTACCTCTTTAATGATATACACATGAAATAATGCTCAAAATTTTGAAAAAATGATTAGAGAACATTTTAAGAAAAAAAATTACTTTAATTTTTACAAAACGATGACAAATAACTTATAATTAGAAATTGAGGGAATATTCGGTTTAATTTTTTTCTTTTTCTTTCAACGACTTAAAAAAGAGTTCAAAACGAAACAAAGAAGGGGCACATAAATTATTGTAGAATGCCCAGGAGAGAAGAAAATTTTCAACATAGATAGCCCTTGATTAAAATATAATTCTCACTCTGTCTAAAATTAAATGTTCCTATTTTTATTTTGAATTGTAAAAAACTGAACACCTCATTTAATAAATATGGAAAAATTGTTAAAAAATTAATATTATTAAGTTTAAAATGAATTAATTTTCTTAAAATTTATATATGTCAAAATGACACATTCAATTCTAAATAGAGCTTAAAGAGAAACAAAAACATTATAGGGAAGTTCATTTAAATGACTGAATACAAGAAGATTGAAGGGAAAAAAATGTTTATTAAAAACAGATAAAGATATTATAGAGATATAAAAAACGATAATCTACTTCGAAGAACAGATATTAAAAGAAATAAAAGAACTTAAGAAAATCATAGAAGATGAAAAAAATAGAACCAATTAATCCATTTGAAATTTACCTTAATTTAGATTGTGTAAGCAACACTGAAGAAGCCATAAATAAATAGGAAACAACATTAAGAATAGTTGTATCGATTAATAAAATGGATCATCATGTTACTAAACATTGAAAAAAGTTTAGTTAATAGCACTTTAAGATTTTGGCAGAATATAGATGAAAAAACTAGAAAAGAAATATATGGACAAGATGATAATATAGCCAATCTTATATCTAGAGCAATTGAAGTGATAAGATTAGAATTTGTCGAAGAGGGAAATTTCTTAAAAGATCCAGGAACCATAAAAAATTATATGATTGCACTCCTAAGGTTACACTTATGTGATATATGTGAAATTGATAAATATATTCATGTCTTTCAAGATTATTATTATTATCATATATATAATAGAGTATCCGATACACAAAGTTATCTCCCAATGTTTTTCACAAGATGCTGGACCCTTGGGGAAAAAAACTTATTGATACATATAACCTAGGAACAGCCAATACTTTAGGAAAAGGATAATAAATTTAAAAGATAAATTAAGTGAATGGTGTGGAAATACGATATTAGCAAAAATGACACGAGGATTAAAGAAAAGAGTCTCTTTATGTTGTGACAATAAAAAAAAAGGCCTCTTATGATCGAATGTGACAGTCATTATTATAGTAAAATCACAAGATGATATAAAAAGAGAAAACTATATAAGAAAAGATATTTTAAGAAGAGAAAAGCAAGATACTATAAGAAAAAAGGATATAAAGGACCTAAGAAACTTATTTATTTAAGGAAAAGAAGAGAAAATAAAGCCCCTAAAGATTGTAAATGCTATTATTATCGTGAGATAGGGCATTATGCTAACAGATGTCCAAAGAAATTCGATAGGAATAAAAAGAAAATAGAAATTGATGAAGATATGGAAGAAATAATATCCCTAGAAGAATTTATACAAATAAATGATTTCTAAAATATAGAATCTGGTTGTAGTATTTTTATATATATAGATACAGAGTATGAATCAGCTTTTGATCATAAATGAACAAAATATAATTGGTACTAGTTTATCCAATAATATCATAGATAATTCTACAGAATATACTAGAGAATATAAGCAAGAAATATTAATAGATAAGAGAAACTTAAAACATATACAAAATGAAAGATTTTCTTTATCAAACTATTCAGGATTTAAAGTAAATATATTTGAAAAATTAGGTATTAAGTCAAAAAAGAATCATCTTACTTCTAATAAGGTAATGATACCTTACTGTCCAAAAAAGATATACAAGAAAAATTGCAAAAGATTAAATCTGAAATCAGAAATATATTAGGATGGATACACATAGGAGCAATGCGATAATAATAAAATCTACTTTCAAAGAAGGTTTAGATACACCAATAAACTTAGCTATAATGGATAATAGAATTCAAAACAGAGATGAAGCATGTTTAGGAATTCTAAGAGGTAGTTTACAATATAGAAAATTAAAATTCAATATTTATCCCAAGATTTCTTATTAACTATGTAATAAAGATTTTGGTAAAACATTAAGTTTGCTGCAAGATTGTAAAAGAAAAGAATTTTTTAATAATGATAATGGACCATATTCAATTACTTATATGATATCATATGCTATTTTTAATATTCATCATTCTAAGTGTTTTGTTGTAAAAGATATTATAGACTTTCCTTATTTATTTAAGGGATTTTAGCTGATTTGGTCTGACAAGTTTGGGCCAAAAAATAGTTCGGTCCCAAAAGTTTTTTTACAGCCATAATGGTCTTTCACATTTTTATGGGTAGTCGGAATGATAACAACCACCAATTTCCTGCCACTCACACGGCGGAGAGTGTCACATGAACTACATGTGAGGTTAAAATCGTCATTCCATCATGAAATGACATTGTTTTCCTTTGAAGTTAGGTTTAAAAAAATAAAAAAACAAATTGGCTACAACCCTGGAAGGGCTCCAACATATCTCCATTGCTATATTTCTTCCCTTCAACGATTAAAGATACCAATCATTTTGTATGAATGGGAAATGAAAAACTTCTCTTCACAGTCTCCATTGTAAAATCCAGACCCGCCCAACACAGAAACCTCTGAATTAAGACAAGAAGGAGAAGGAAAAAAATTATTACTACCAGTTGAAGATCAATCTTCGGAGAACAAAGCTAGATGCAAATGGGATTTTAATCTCTCCACTATAGTTTCTTTCGGAGCCGTATCCAATACTCTCGGAGATATAGAATTTAACCAATCCGGTAGGATCTTGGCAACCGGCGGCATAGCAAGAAAAATTAGAATTTACAACATACATTCCTTGCTGCCATATTGTGAAGGCGACGGTTGCTTCAGCTTGTTAACCCATGGTAGTCGGAGGTTTGTCGGGCTATCAATGTGGAGAGGCGGTGGGCTACTGAGCTGTGGCCCAGAAGATAATCAAGTTGTAGTCTACAATCAGAGGTGGGGTAACCCTATCTGATGATGTCATTTTTTTTTTTCTTCAAAATCTAGCTTCAAAGGAAAACCACTTCGTTTTGTGGAATGATGATTTTACCCCTCACGTGCAGTGTACATGACCCTCTCTGTCATGTGAGTAGCCAAAAATTGGTGGTTGGAACCATTCTAACTACCTGTAAAAATCTGAGGGACCGTTATGAATGAAAAAAAACTTTTGGAACTGTTTTTTGGCCCAAACTTTTGAGACCAAATCGGTTAAAAGTATAGCTTACCTAAGTCAAATACAATTGCCTAACTTACCAAAGATAGAAGAAATTGAAAGTATACCTTTAAACTTAGATTTAAGACATAAACCATTGATGGAACAGGAGTCCTTAATAGACAATATTCTTCAAGATATCCAGAATTTTCAATAGAAGCCAAAGAGGATAGTTTAAAAAATTATAACATAAGAGGAGAATGTTTCGATGGAGTAGAATTCACTTCTATAAATTTATTAATAGATACTAGAGAAAATGAAAATTACATTAGTCAAAAATTATGTGCTAAACTATAAAAATTTCAACTTCAAGATAGACATCAATATAAGAATTTTAATGGAGAAATCCATGAGATTAATGAGGTAGTAGAAACCATATTAAAATTTGGTAATGACACCATTCCTTTAAGATTACTAATAGAAAATGAAGAATTTAATGACACTTTAGAAATTATGCTGGGAATAACATTTGTAGAGAAAATGAAACCTTATCAAATTTCTTCCTATGGAATAAAGATAACCTATAGAGAAAAAATAATTTATACACCTAGATGACTAGTCCTTATAGTATTTATATACCAATAGTAATAAGTTATAAAGTCTATAAAGTAGAATATTTTGATACTTGTATAGATTGTAGTGCATGATCATGCTTGTGTAAACCCGATTATTTTCCTAAAGAATATCATCAAGATTTAAGACTAATAAAAGGTTGTGATATTTCTAATAATATTATAGAACTCGATAAAAGAATAGAAAGACCTATTATTTTAGTAGGATCATTCTTGATAAAATGCCCCCCATTTTATTTCTATAATACCGGAACTGATTTATTACTTGGGAATAATTTTTTACAATTATTTCATAAAATAACCTTTGATACTACCTTATATCAAATCATGTTTAAGACACCATGCCGTCAATTGATAACTATTAAAAGATTAAAAAATACTTATCAAAAGACTTTCGTATTAGATTTCAACCTCTCACAGTCAATAATGGTGATATAGAATATAAAGAAAAATCAATTTTTCTTAAAGGAACACCTTTATTACAATATCAAGTTAAGTTTAGAAAACTAGAAAAGGAGATAGAAAACATGAAAAATAGATTAGAAAAAAAAAAAATCTGATAACCCTCTACAGTATTGGGAGAAAAATAAGATAGAAGCAAAATTAGAAATGAAAGATAAGAATAAAATAATTAGAATGACTCCTATGAGATATATTTCACAAAATCAAGAAGAATTCAAGACACAGATACAAGAATTACTTAACCTAATATTGATTAGCCCTAGCCGGTCATCTCATAGCTCACATGCATTCATGGTTAGAAATCATGCAGAGATAACATGAAATAAGGCTAGAATGGTGATAAATTATAAAAAAAACCAAAATGATAATACTATATTTGATTGATATTTTCTACCACATGAGGAAAGTTTGATAAATCAGATAAAAAATAAAAAGATATTTTCTAAATTTGATTGTAAAAGTGGATTTTGACAAATAAAAATGAATCAAGAAAGTATTCATTATACTACCTTCTCAACTCCACAAGAACATTATGAATGGTTAATTATGCTTTTTGGATTAAAGAAAGCACCACAGATATTTCAAAAAAAGATGGATAATATATTTAAAGATCATGATTTTATATCTGTATATGTTAACGATATTTTAGTACTTTCAAATGATTTATATTTTCATATACAACATTTAAATATTTTTATAGACTTATGTTTTACACATGGATTAGCCCTTTCCCAAATGAAAGGACAAATTTTACAAAATAAGATAAAATTTTTGGGAATGCAGATAGATGGAAAAGATATAAAATTTCAAAGTCATATTTTGGAAAAAATATCCACCTTTCTAGATAGATTAAAAGATAAAAAACAAGTTATAGAATTTTCTTGGAGTATTAAAATAAGCATGAGAGTTTTTATTCAAAACCTTGCATCATTAAGAAAACCTCTCCAAGAGTTACTCAAAAAGGATAAAATATTTGAGTTTAATTAAAAGAAATATGTAAAGAATTACCAAAATTACAATTACCAAAAGATAGTGATAATTTGATATTAGAAACTGATGCCTCTAAATATGGATGAAGTGGAACATTAAAAAAGATAGAGTATGATTCTTTTGATAATAAGATAGGAGAGATTATATGCAGATACTGTTCTAGAACATTTACATATACATCTAAATATCATATAAATGAAAAAGAACTCTTGGCAGTAGTAAAAAGTTTTGAAAAACTTTATTATTTTTTACTTCCTAAGAAATTCATATTAAGAAGGGATAACACTCAGGTAAAAGCATTTCTTCAAAATAATTTACCTTCTAAACCTGAGTATAAAAAATATATTAGATGATAAATGTTATTATCTGAATATTTCTTTAATATTGAGATTATAAAATCTGATAAAAATGTCATAGAAGATTTTCTCACTAGAGATGGCAGAGTTTATGAAAAAGATTGATTGATGAGATGGATAAGTAGGTTATATCAATCCAGCGTGATGTTTATGAGATTATTGATATCACTCATTTTACTAGCAATACTTATGAAGCTAGAGATCTATTATTAGCAGAATGCTCAATGATTACTGCAAAGATTAGGAATTACTCTGTAGCAAAAGATATTATTAACAATTTGTCAAGATTGAATTAGAAAAGATCAAAGATACTACACCAAAAGAGACTATGATTCCAAAACCTTTAGATAAGGGTAAGTCAGAAAGTATTTCATTGCGTCCTCAAAGGACAAAGATTACTTCCTATATTCCTATGAGGAAATTTGATGCAATTTTGCCGGTAGCAGAAAATCAAAATATGATAGTGAGAGAACTATACTCTTTAAAAGATATTGATATCAAATTTGTTGATTTTTCTAGGATATATCCTAAAATAAATTATCTACAAGATTCTGATCTAAGGGAAATCAGATATTGATATGATTATGGAACTATAAACTCGATCTTTTTGTCATCAATCGATTTTCTAGAAATTGGTGCTCTACCTTTCTAGATTAGGTTGGAGTTAAAGACTGTCAATTAAACAATCTAACGATATCTCCCAAAGATCTTTTGATTCTTAAGTTTTTATCAACTAATCCTAGTTATTATGAAGAATAATGATATAATTCATATCATTTGATTCAACTAGGCAAAGCCAAATCTATTGTGATTACCAGTTCAAGATAGAGAAAAGATTTTTTTTTAAGTTTGAAGAAAAAGATGTCCATTATAAAAGAGCGATTGGAATAAGAATAGTTCTACAAAGAATGAATAACCGCTTCAAGAAAGGATTTCGCATTTATGGAAGAAGGAAGATGCATTCTTCTATCATGGTTGCCCCAGCCAAACAAACTCCACTTTCTGGTGAAAGATTTCTAAAAACAAAGATAAAGCTATTGGATAATGGAAGCATCAAATCGAGTCCACAGGCACAACACAAATTATGCCAACTGAGCCAACATAATAAGGGGACGTGTTCTGCTTGTTCTCCACGAAAAGGAAAAGATAAAATCAGATCAGATTCTTCTTCAAATGACGAATATAAAGCAAAAGGTTTTCAAGATTCTTGATAAAGAGATCTAAATAATTGTACCTTCCGACAAGGAAAAGGATATAATTACTGTTATAATTGTACTAGCTTCCTTCAAAAAAGGGTAATACTAATGTTATATTAGAATTCGAATTTGAAATCCGATGAAAGAAAGAAATAAAGTTTGGATTTGAAGTCCAAAAGATAGTGTAAATAGAGGAGTAGTTGTAAAAGAGAGATCATTGGAGAAAACACTAGCTTTGAATGCTCTCTTCCTATCTTTGTAGTGTCTTCTTTTGTAATCATTTCCATGTATAAATAAGAAGTTTTTAATTCTCTATAAACATACGAGTATCATTTCATGTTCATTAAACCTTTCTCAGTTCATATCTAAAAACCTTTTATACTTTCTATCTAAATTTCCTTATGACTGAAGATAGGAAACAAAATCAAGCTGTGCTAAATTTCTCTAAAGGAGCGGCAAGGAAAGTTACCTTACTCTCATAATGTTGGGATTGAAACGCTCAATAAAAATCTCGTTAAATAGAGAAATTTTTAATCAAATCGAAATCAAAAATATGGAAGCATGTTAAACTTTTATTAATGAATAAAGAAGAATTATGTTCTTTAAATGATATATTGTATGTTTATAGGGAATAAATTTAATATATGATATCACTAGAGATTATATTTTTTAATGATATTTTCACTTCTATATTTATTAAACAAGATGATAAAATTATATAATAATATAATTAAAAAATGATTCTCTTTATAATTTCAATTAAAGATGATTTATATGCATTGACACATCACATGTTGCATGTTCCATCAATTTAATTTTTGTTTCCTGGTAAATTTGCTCCATCAAATTAATGGGGAAAGGGGTTAGATCTTGAAAGTTCTATTGATATTTTTTCAAAGTGACAAAGATCTGTTTTGGTAGCAGTTGGGAAATTGACTTCTCATATCATACTCAATACTATCAAAATCAAATTGAGAATTCTTCAAGCCCACCTCGTTTCCCCTTTACAAAAACTGAACAGATAATAAAGAAATAACATTCACCAAAAAAAAAAACAAAGAAAAGAAAAGAAATAAATTAAATCTCTGATAATAACATACAACAGCCTGCAACTTTCTAGGGTCAAAAGAAAATGGATCTGCTTATAAATGGTTATTAACACAAAAAATCAAGAGAAAATGAGATTTGATGTGATGGTTTAGACAAAATTCAAAAGCTTGAACGTCATATACAGAAGCTTCTGAAATAATTATGAAATAATAATGAACAAGCCAAACTAATTCTAATGAAGAAAGGAAACAATCACTCTACAGTTTTTGGCTTAAGCATGAATGGAAAACCAAACCAAAATTATATGGAACATAAACACACATTCACTGCCTGAATAAAATAATAAAGATATTTCCAATTTTGTCCTAGTTCTTGAAGAATAAGGATACCTTGCAATAAACTCAAGAGCCGGGTAACGATCACAGTGATTTTTTACCTCATAATAAAGCATCCATCTTGATAATGCTTTACATGGAGAAGGTGGTGATTGTTGTAGTTCAGAATCACTCTTCATCTTCAGTTAGCTGTATATTGTATCCATGCTTTATGTCTGCATATCAGTTCAAAGTACAAAATCTACAATTATCTTATTAAATAAGCATTCATGTAAATCCTAAGTCGACAATGGTCAAAAAAAAAACATTACACATATGGTACATATTTTTATATAAATTGACCTCCTAAAATTTATAGATTTACACTAAAAATTAATATAGTTATACTTTTGTCCCCATGAAGAAAAGAGTATTCTAGATCCGTCAACGTATAAGTTGGCCAAACCCTTGATCCTCCTCTTCCTCGTCAAAGGTCAGGACACCATAGTATTTTATGAGAAATGTTAGATTCCACAATTCTGCTAAATGAAATGGATATTTAGTCTTTTTTTCTTATATCCTAAAGCCATCTCCATAATGACCAGCTACACATGAAACTCCAAAATTATTTCATTCTACATAATTTCTTTGGGACAAAATGAGTAACCACTATTAAACAGTCATGTTGAGAACTGCTCGGGATTGCATGCAATATCCACTTGCAGGGACAAAAAATGTGTTTGATGAAGCAGAATCATTGGCACTCATATAGATACACTAGAAAATCAGTTTTCTTACGTTGACTAAAACTTACATTATCATTGGGTAAGTTAATGAGGTTACCTTTTACTGGAGGTTTATCATACTTCTCTTTCCTTTCGAAATCAGTCTTCCAGTCAAAGTCATCATGACCCATTTCATCCCTTCCATCATTTCCAATATCACTCTCACTTGCTGTCTCCCATTCAGAATCATCAGACTCTTGCCCACACATTTCTCCTTCAGCACCCTCACAATGGACTGCCCCGTGCTTAAGAGCAGCCTCCCGAAACAACCAAGCTGCACGCATCTGCTTCTTAACCAAGCGCTCTGCATAGTCAGGAACCTTGTTTTGCCTCAATGATAGATCAGGATCTGTTGACTGAGAGCACTCATTTATGAAAAGAATAGCATCTAACAAGCTCTCTTTTGCTAACCCAAGCATGTCATAGGCTTGTGCTCTTCTCCAAAGGCTTTTGGCATGCCGGTTTACAGGGTTATGAAGACAAAGGGCACGTGTGGCATCACTTATTGCAGCCAATGGTTGTTGCAGTAAGAGATGACACTGAGCTCGATTACTATAAAGAACAACTCTTTCTTTTTTTGATCTCATTGGGCACAATGCCAATGCTTCAGAGTACTTTGATGCAGCTCCTGCAATATTTCCAGATGAGAACATTGAATTTCCTTCAAGTTTAACAACCAAAGCTGCAGCCTGTTTAATATGAAGGTCCTCTTTTGGCATATTCTTCTCCCATTTTAACCTCTGTCTAGAGTTCAACAGCTCCTCAACCTGTTCTTTTGTATGGCTACTTACTGAATTGCGTCCTGTTACTTGTGACTGAATACACTCCTGAAGAATGTTTACAATTGACTCTCCAAGTTTTTTGTGATCACCAAGAGTTGAGATCTCAGCAAGGTCCACCAAGGCAGGTACCTCCTTATCCATGACCTATAAAACAGATTCATATTTGAGTTTCGAATGCACCAAAAAGTGTTAAATCCTTTAAGCTAAACAGGATCATAAACATTTTCATTCACCTTAGCTCTCTTCACAGGCATGCAACTAAGTAATATCAGACAGATCTTGGTACTCGAAATTTCAAAAAAGATGGTAAATCGGCAAACTATATATGATTTGTATTTCTTCTGTATTCAACTGATTCATACCACAAAACATTTGTGAGTGTGTTGCATATCTAATCTTATGGGGATACATGTAACATCTAATCTCATGGGGAAAAATTCTTATGATCTTCTAAGATATATCTCTCAAACTAGTAAAATGCAATGCAAATGCATGTCAAAGAAAATCAAGACCTTTTATCAATCTTGTTGTGTTCAGGTCATGCCATAAAATGATCCTTTAGTTTTGGTATTCATCTTTTCCACAAACTTCAAATTCAAAGTTCTTTGTTCATATCAGCTCATGTTCGTAATTAGAAGGCAAATAATACATCTTTGAAAAGAGCAACTACTGATCAGAAAATCAAACAAGAGAAGAAAACGATGACTAAATTGGCTCCAAATTAAATTTTAAGGAGATGGGGAACACACATTGCTTCTATTTCAGAATAATAGAATGGCTGTAACTGTACCAAAAAAAGGTCTTTGACACCACAACAAAACAAACTCATGCTGGTGACTTCGTCAAGTAGATATTAAGATCTTACAATCTAAGCAGTTTCATATTCATATCTACACCTTCAAAACCTTTATCAATTTGGAATACCACAACATACGCAAATGAAACTGAAAGTACATGAGCAGGTTGTTAATTTAAGTTGTGCCACAATAATTGGCAAGCAGATTCTGTTGAGGCTAGTTGGTTGACAAATTATCACACATAATAAAATGCCAAACACGACTTATCCCATCAGACAAGATCTTTTGTCTGCAAGTGCATCTATATCCAGGTACATACATATATATATAAGGTGTGCTCTACTTAAATCTCTAACAATCAAAATTAACAGTAATTGTGTTTTTGTTCAATATAAAATAAAATTTATTCAAGTACCAGTTTAGTTTATCCTTTTAATGTTTAATTTATAAAAAACTTTTGTAAAATTAATTTTCTATTGAAGAATTTCTTTTTTCTGAACAACAGACCTTTGACCGTTAGAGATTTAACCAGAACATTCTATAAGGTGTGCTCCTTGGCACTCCATAGCATTATTGTATACATATACATATATATAGAATAGCATGCAAGTTTTCCTTTAAGCATTTTACTTTATCTTAAAACATTTTATACTGTTAATTTTCAAGCATCAAATGTAATATTACTGTATTTTTAAAAGCCATTACTTTAATTTATGATACTTTGAGACTTTATGTATGCATTTTGCATAAAGTACTAGATGTCATTCACACTCATCTTCTTAGTTTGTTTCATGTATAATTCAAATCTGTAAACAGTCATTAATGATTAATATGATGCTGAATATTAGGAAAAATAAATAATCCAGGGCTTGCAAAAAAGAATAAACATAAGTGTGTAATATGGGTTAACACAATAAACATTTTTCAAGACATAATACAGCAAGAAAACAAATTGACTGTATTATGAATTTATGATTGAGATTTGTATAGGCTCATTTATGGCACAAAATCCATTGACATTCTGGTTCTTAAGCACAAAAGTCTCATAAAAGCCACAAAGCGCACCAAAAAAATTGCAAAATGAAATTCCAATTCAACATATTTATGATGAAAGAGAGATCGCTGGCTAGCAAGCATTTTACCTTGTGTGAGGTAGTTGGATCTTGGAGCAACCATAAAAGACAATCAATGGCCATGTATTGCCAATCATCTGATGAACGAGCTATATTACATAACGCCTCTATAATGCCAGGACAACTTGCAACAGGTCCTCTACCATGCTTATGATGGCATATCGTCCGTAATAAACCAATACCAGCAGGTGAGTTTTCATTAACAAGCCCACCCCACATTCCAGGAAGTTTCATGAGAAATTCCTGTTTGCATATGGCAGGAAGAAATTCTGGTTTGAAAGCAAAGCAATTTATCAGTTGGAGAGACCAGCACTGTAACTGACTAGACCATTCCTCTGCCTTCCTGGATTCCATTTCAACTCCACCCATACCACGGGTTAGAAGATCACAGTGATAACTAAGCCTTCTGTCAACATACTGGTAAAAATGAGAGTAGACAATCTCAAGTGAACTCATTGCCAGTTGAATGGAAAGCTCAAGGATCTCACCATGACTTGCTACAGCAGGAAAAGTGCTAGCATAAGTAGCCAAATGGCCTAGAGCTCGTACAGCCACTCTCTGTTCAACCCAGGTTAATCTTCCTCTCAAAAGCTCAACCAAGGGTGGGATAACACCAGCTCGTATTGCTCTTTCAGCAAATTCTTCCATGTTCATGGTGTAGGATCCAATTATATGGGCTGCATAATAAGGTATATAAATGTTTTGGTCATGCGATAGCCACCGACGGGTCTTTAGGCCCTTCCATATAAGTGCTGACATGCATTCAAAAATTCCCAATTCTATGAACTCGGGGTCATTGGGATGTGCCATAGCAGTATTCCACAGGCCACTGATGGGGAGAACCTGACCATCATCATCCTGGGATGGAAGCTCACGGAAGAACTTTAATATGCTTGCTCTGCGTTTGCTTGGGTTTCCTTCCTTCATTACACAGAAAAAGCATCCTGGGTAGGGACAGTCAGGTGATACTTTATCCATGTCTTCTACTAATTTCTTGATACTCACAATCCTCAAATCAATTCCTCATCAAGCATAAATATCATATGCATACATGAAGACTCTAGAAAAAAGGAAGCAAGGATATTAGATTGTTCTGGTAATATGGATAAGATATAGAATGAAATAATTGTATATGATTGGAAAAAAATCAAGTGGATCAACTCAAGTTTGCTACAGGAGGAACATAAGTATTTGGATAAATCAATTGACATCCAACAAAAGTAAATTGACCATCTGATACTTCTTGGCAGGGAGAACAAATCAAGGCCTAAATACTCAACTCCCCAGATCAAATACAAAATACAATATCCTAACACCCAGTAAGACTGTAAAGGGTTCTTTCTCATAATATTTACATCTATGCATGTTATTCTCTTAAAAACTTAGTCTTGTGACTCTCACCAAGGGTGATCCTATCTCATGTGTAATCCACCCTCCTTCCTCCCCAGAACTGCATAAGCAATCATCTCTTTATCAAAGGTGCAAAACACCTTTCTTATGTGTAAATCTTTAATGATTTCTGAAAGTAACCAGGGTGAAGACTGTAGCCTTCACTCTGTATATATGGACAATATGAAGAAAACATATGGAAACAGCAGATATTTAGAAGGCTCTAGATTAGGTACTCAATTAACTCCAAAATACTAAATCACTATGCAGACCTTATATAAAGCAAGAAACAAAACACTTTCAAGTTTATGTCTATGGGCCATTACATATAAATTTTCAAGAAAAAAGTACATCCAATTTTTTTTCACCAGGACACTTTCAAAATGTTGTCGTAACCAATTCTTATGCAATAAAACTAACTCTAGAAAATCAAATTCCCAAAATGGAGTTCAAGCTGTTTTATCAGTTCAATTGAAGAGTACAAGAACTCAAGGGAGAGTAAAACATCCTCCATTTAAATGGCTCACCAGCAAAAGATTAGAAACAAAAAGCTCCAAAAACAAAATGTTTAACACCACTAAAATATCTCTTGCTGAAAAAAAAAAGTGAAAAGGCAAACCATTTCCACACGAAGGAGGCCATTTCCACATCAAATAGATCTAACCAAAAATCAAGACAAAACCAGAAACAAATTCACAAGGGACAAACTTCTTACCAAAAAAACTGACACCCTTCAGAAACCCCTCAAAAGCAAAAACCCCCAAACAAGCAAAACAGTGACAAAGTAATGAATCCCACTTGTCCGCGTGATCACCTGCAGACAAAGATTCAAACTTGAAAACAAACCTGAACTGATTCTCAGCCTTAGAATGCAAATTAAAGCACGAAATCAGAACCATAACTTCAATTGAGTACAGAAACACTACCTTGGATTTAATCAAAGAACAAAATGATGAAACAGAATGCTGAATTCAAAGACTAGAAAAGCACCAAGAATCTGCACCAAATGTTCTCTTTTTCTAGGCCAAAAAAAAGCAATTAACTTTAGAGTTCTAACGGGTTCTTGCTAGAGTAGAGAGGCTTTTGGAAGGTTTAGAAAGAGAGTACAAATTACAAAAGCGTAGATTAATAAGTCGAAGAACAACTGAACAAGTACACAGAGACATGCTCGGTCGCAAAGACGATCTCGTAATGGAAATTAGCTATTTAATTTATATTTTTCTTATTCTCGGAATTGATTGAAAATATGTGCACCGTATCAGAATTCAATCAATTGTCGAAAACTCAAAATTATTTTTATCTCTCTCACGCGCTCTCCGTGCTATTTCCTTTTTTTGTCTTTTCTTTTCCATTGACTGGAAATTTGAAGAAATTTTTGAACAGATAGTGCTTTGGGGTTCTTAAAAACTAAGAGGTATAGTACCTCCGTATTAAAATACTTATTATCTATCGTACATTTTATAATTTGTACGGTAATAATACATTTTCAAAGAAGGAGTACACATAATTATTATTAAAATATTTAGTTGTGCTTATAATTGGATATCTCCTCATTTAAAACAACAAAATCTTATCCCCTTCTATGATGATAAAAATAAAAATTTAAATCGGAGAAAGAAATACTAAAAAAATTATATATAAAAAAGTATATTTGTATTTTGTTGGCATATAGAATAATTGATAAGGAATTAGGAAGTAAGTGTGTTGGCATCAATTAAAATTAAATAGTATGCGAACTTAATAATGTTTATTGTAGTTATACAATTGAGGCACTAGAATAAAAATTTTTGTTTAATATTAAGAAAAGATAAGTAATTTAGTTAGTTTATTATTTTTATTTTATAATTTTTATTTATATACTCTTTATTTAATATTATGTCAATTTTAAAATTTTAATCATACGTTTAATAATAACAAAAAAAAGGTACGGTTGAAAGAAAAGAAATATAAGGATTTTAATGAAAATAGTAAAATTTCATACGAGAATTAATGAAATTTAATTTTAACTGTTACTATAATATAATTATTTTTTCTAACCAAAAGTAACTAATCTACATTTGAAACTGAAAAAGCAAAAGGGAAATTCCACAGGAAGGAATTTAACTTATTAAAGATTTTTTTTTTCCCCTGATATGAACATTTTCCAGGACTTCAAATTATAAATTGATATTAAATAATGAATGAATTAGTATATAATACTAGTCATAGTGTTGATGAAATTACTTGATGAATTTCATAACGGATAAATTATTTGAACAAAAAAATTTACAGACTGAAATTTTAATTTTGTAAAAATGAATGAGTTGTAGCGTAGGACTTAGTGGAGTTTAAGTGGGGCGCGTGGGGGTAAGATGGTTCGAGAACTTTGAGGCTTTATGAGGGGGCCACGCAGCCATCTCGCATCATTATTACGCCCGCATTTGCCAAATTCAGTTCTTTTTCTGTTTTCTTTTTTCTTTTTCATACTTTTTTTTTTTATTTTCCCACGTATATGGTGTAGAGCAGTCCTCCTTCCCTTCCAGGCAATCATTTGAAAAATAATTAAGATAATATATATATTTTTTAATTATCCTATTTATATGATAATCAAATTAATAATAATATACAAGGGAAAAAAATTTTGATTTATAATATTAAAAAAAAATCTTTAAATACCTAAGTAACTAAGTATAATGATTTATAATTAATAATAATAAAAATTAACTAAAATGACTTATATTTAGTGATGGATATCCTTTTATTAGGTGGAAGTTCCAAAGGCAAAATCCCTCCCACTGAACCAGAGGCCTCTTAGTCCGGTAGGATATAAATTGAAGGATATGTGCAAGGGGGCATAGATCAGAGGGAAAGGGCTTTAACGGAGCCAACAGACTTGGGATATAAATCTTGGGACTTAAACCTTCACCAATCAGGGGATTCCCCCCCTCCCCCCCCCCCCTATCACCTCAAACTTACTAATTTACCTGTGCCCCTAGAGACATGAAGAGAGTATCCTTTTCTATAGAGACTTGGTTGGCAACACAAAATTAAAATTTGAAACCATATATGAAAATTGAAAACCACTAATTATGAGAGGAGTTCAAAGGATGGAAAAGATGTGAGAAAAATCTTACTTAACGTAACTATATAAATATAAATATATATATATATATATTACTGAATGAAATTATTTTAATTTCATAATTATTGGAGTATGAATTATAATTACAATAAAGTGTATGATCTAGAATTTAAATCTAAAATAGAGAAAGACTTTTTCAAGGGTATAGTTTAGTTGTAAACGTAGTGAGAATTAATATAGTATTAATCTTGCGTTTGTAAGGTGTGAATTCAATTCCAAAGTAGAAGTGTGTGGCACCCTTATTTCTTATTTGGTGGGTTTCATCTTTTTTTTTTTTCCTTAAATAGAAAAATATAGTAACAAATAGAGATGTAAACGGTATCAAAACTGCTAGTTCCTCACCTAGATCCAATTAATTAATATAAAACCCAGACCCTATTTGGTTACTCATCAGGTCCAAAATATTTATATCTAAATCCTATCCAATGGATATCGGACCGGGTATACCAGACATATTTTCTATTTTTTATTGCATTTTGACAAAAAAAAAAAGTCAATTATATTTACTTATAGAAATAGGAAAAAAAGTAAAATTTAAATAAGTTAAAAGATATAAAAGGTCAATTTAATACACACTTATCAATCATATTTAAAATAATAATGGATATTAATTAGTAAATAATAATTACAACATATGCTACAAAGTCAAATTAATATATATTTATCAATCAAATTTAAAATAATCAATCAATGCTAGTTATTAAATAACAACTATAACACTTACCATTAAATATTTAAAATTTAATAACCAAATAACAAGCTTAAAGTGATAAGGCAATAAATAATTAGTTTTATATGATTTTTAATGAATTATTTATTGATAATTCTAGCTATTTTATGCCAATTCGTGGAATATTTTTATTCTCATATTTATTTTTTTGATTGCAGGAATTTTTATAAAAAAAAGGATGGAAAAAGGGCAAAAGTGAAATTTAAGGAAAAAGGAGAATCCTAGTTCAAGAAGGAGATATTTGGATGATTATTGGAGGAATTAGAAGTCAAGAAGGAGAAGAATTGGAAATTGCTTAAATCAAATTCTAGAAGAAATTGGAAGACAAAGTCAAAGAAGAAAACTACTTCCTATTCTTATTAGGAAAATACTTATTTTGTAATAGTTAGTTTAGTTTTAATATCTTAGTTATCTTTAAATAGGATAGTTTTCAAGACAATAAAAAAAAAACATCTCTCTCATCTCATATCATCTCTCATAATTTATTCTCTCTGTTTATCTTTTATTGTTCTGAAATAATGATGAGTAGCAAGTTTATTTGTTTCAGGATTGCAATGGATTCTTAATCAATTTATTTGAGTTAAATCTTATTTCCTCATGTGTTGATTATGCTTTATTGGTTTATTGTTCATGCTTTATTTGTTAAGAAGATTGGCCAACTTTTTATTTAACAAAACATTTAGGAATTGAAAGAGGACTTTTGGTTTTTGGGTCAATGAACGAATAACTCTTGTTAGAATTGAATTGACTTGTGATGAGTTAATTTTATTCAAAAATTACGATAGACATATACCTAATTACCTTGAGTAACCATGTTGTGACTTATTTTGTATCTATTCATTCCTTTTGCATTGACATAGACACATAGCTTTTATTATTGATTGGATAAATTCTTTATTATATTGAAAGAGAATTAAAAGAATTTATGTGTCATGGTTAATCAATTTGCATAATTATTATTTGTTGAAAAGGATTTTTCTCACTTGAATTTGTCTTTGATGAAATTGTAATCCTATACTCTTTATCCTATCTTTTCTAAAATATTTTATTGCTTTTTTTTAGTTTTAAATCTTACAAATTCAACCTTCTGATTCCTTTGACTTGGAAGAAAGTTGTTTGTTAGTGATTGGTACTTGTTTAAATTCATAAACTCTTTGTGGGATGAAATTCGTTTGATCACTTTGTCATTTGTTAACGATATGTATACCTACGTGTGCAAAAAGGCTAACATAAAGTTGAAACAATAATATAAACATATGCATTATGTGTGTATATGAAAATATATTATATATGTATATATATTTATAAATATATATATATATGTCTAATCGGATTCAGAACTAAACGGTTCAAAACTACCAATACCATATTCGAACCTATCTAAAAAATACTATTTTGGTCCGAATCTTTGGATCCGAAACTAAATGGGTTTGGAATTACCTATACCATATTCAAATCCATCTAAAGAATACTATTTTGGTTTAAATAGGATCTGGGTATAAAAATAGAAATATCAGAATCATCATAAATGGATCCGATAGAAATTTGGATCTAAATATATCCAACTCATTAACAATTCTAATAACAAACAACCAAAAAAGGGAATTCCCACCCGACGGCCCACATGCTCCTAAATTCCACACAATCCCCGCAAACAGAAAAAGAAAAAAACCCCTTTGTATATCGTATTTTTGATTATTAAAGGAGGTTGGAAATGAGTTCTCCGGCATATAGTTTATATTTGAAATAGATGTATACACCAATTTGGTTACCAGCCATAAACTAACCAAATTGATAAATGATAGAGGTAACTGTGTAACCTCTTGATTGGCTCATATTTGAATTGGGTTAAGCATGAACTTATATACTAAATCTTGAAAAAAATTAATGCCCTTCAATCCCTAGACTCTTGATAATGTTTATATGTTCTCGTGATATATCGGGAGATTAAACATAATAGAGCTTAATCCCAAATTTAGAAATGAGATTAATTTTTAATTCTGTAATATTCTTCATTTTTTATGATTTCTAATTCATTTCTTTTAAATTATGTGACAAATTATCTTAGTAGTAATTAACTAAAAAACATCACAAATGAAATTAATAGAATGGTCTCTTTTTGTGTTGGTTGTGTAAATAGTCTAGGCGAAAACATTCATTCGAGTTCAGTAAAAACGGAAAAGTAAAAGGGGATGTCATTTCCAAGTTACAAAAAGATGCACGCACCGAGTAATTGTGGTTCTGTACTTTTTCTTTGTAATCATTCTTACGTAATGAATAACCACTTCAAATTTACACGTTGATCTTGAATCCCTCTTGGCTAGTGTTAACTTCTTTAGGTAAAAAAGGTCGGGCTCCTCCTGTTTACGTTAGAATTGATTCAATGTATACGGATCAACTCATATAATTTATTATACGATAATAGTAGAATGTATAAGGTCAATTTGATCGTATAATTTGAATAGAATTTATCGTTGATATGTGAATTAGAAATATGAACAAATTCATTGAAGAATATGAAACGAGTTAAATATTATCCTAATAATTAATGACTCTCTCTATCCTTGATCTCTTATAAATAAGGGAGTCCTTCTGGATTTTTTTTTATTCATTTCGAAAATTTTCAGATTTTCTTTTCTTATTTTATATACTCCAGAGCCTTAGGAATCTAGCGGTAGAGACATTGAGAATAAGATTTCGCCAATTCATAGACTTTGTTAATCATGCAAATTATCAACTGATGTTATTGAATTTCTGGGAGATAGATTACATAAACACCGTTTTGCACCAAGTGATGAACAATTACGTATTAAGAACAAAGGATCTAACCCTTGACAACACCGTAATTTGGGACTACTCAATTCAAATAATTCTATCTAATTTACAAATAATTTTTATTTACAATATTTTTATGGATTTATAGAATTCTATTTCATTAATTAGTTATTCATTTTATGAATATTAAATTTTTTTATTATTATTATTATATATTTCTAATAGTTTCAAGAGTCATTGGATATTCCCAAACCCAAATAAGCTACATACACTATGGATCCATCTTTCTCTAACGGTTTAAGGAGAAGGATTAATCCATAATTTGTAAGTTCAAACCTATCTCAATTAAGGGTATCACACTGACTTTCTCGTCTTTTGCCATTTGATTTATGTCCAAAGACATAAATTGATGAATTATTATTCATTTTTATAATGGTAGATAATATATATAAAATTTTATTTTAAAATATAATCTTTCTTTTTAAAATTAGGTAGAAGGTCGAATTAATAAATTGTTGGAGGCGAAAGGGCGGAAGAATCTGATCGGTTCATATGATAAAGTCTTATGTAACATATTCATGGGCCCATGTCATGTCCTTTTTGGTCTATTTCGTGATATGGACCTTTTCTTTTCCTTTATCTTTCTTGCATAACTAAATTACTTGGATGATCTTGGATTTTTTTATTTATTTATTTATACACCCCTTCTACCAAGAATCAACCATGACACTCCATTTACCTTTATTATATCTCGAATTTGACACTTCTCAATTTCAAGTGTTTACTATCGATTCTAATCAAGTCTATGATTATTTTTTATTTTTGAAATTGATAATTAAAATTTTCCAAATATGTTTATGCTCCTAACCCTTCAAATAGATTGTGGAAGTTAAGTTTTTTTGAAAAAAAAAAAGGGAGGAAAAATTGACAAGATTAGTTCCCAAAATTTCAGATTTTGATGACTTTGACATTATTTATTTTTTTAAGTAAAGGACGAAGGGTGCTATAGTTATTTCATTTGAGTTTATGTTAGAAATTCAAATAAAATAACCATAATGCCTTTCATCATTTACTTTAAAGAGAAAAAATTTTACTTGGTCAGAGTCTGCCTAGCATTGTGCAGAAAATGATAAAAAGAACTAAAAGCAAAACTTGAAAAAGTTTTGGGGTCCAAAGAAATCCAAAAAAACTAATGGAGATCAAAGCCATCAAAACCTGAAATTTTAGAGACTAATCTTGCCAATTATCCAAAGAAATATATATTTATAATTTAAATTTTTTAGACATGTCACACTTGTCTAACAATTCCCCACATGACATATATATATATATATATTTATATATATACAGTTTTGCTGCTGTATACATCTTCCCACAGTGCGAAGGTGCAAAAGGACATCGTTTTGCTACCACAAAAAAAAAATGGTATGAAACGACATCATTTTGCACCTGTCACACAGTGTGACGGCACACAACAGAAAAATCGTGTATAAATATTTATATATATATATATATATATATATTTAAACTCACATTTCAATTCCAACGATGATTGACAATTTTGATATTCTAGGAAAAGTTTATTTGGTCCCTCGTGTTTAAGTCAAATTATAATTTGATTTCAATTTTTTTTTTTTTTTAGCCATTAAGGTCCCTCATCATAATATAGTTGTCCGTTTTGGTCGAAACTACCATTCTTCGGCAAGTCATAATGCGGAACTAGTCATTTGACCAATTTTAAAGGGTAAAAATATCAATTGTCACTTTCAAATTTAGGATTAATTTTAATTGTGATTGAATTTAGATTTTTTGGTAATTTGGGTCAATTTAGTTTGTACATTAATCCAAGAAAATCAAAATTTTCTTTTCTTTCCTTAATATTGGGGATTGGATTCTAAGGGAAAAAGTTAGAATTGACATTCTTATCCTTTCATAATGATCATATGTCGGTCACATTACCAATTCCACATCGTGACTTGCCAAGAAGAATAATAGTTTGGATTAAATCGGTTGATCATAATATGATAAGGGGTCATAATGGTTGGAAAAAAAAAACATTTAGAATCAAATTATAATTTGATCTAAATATGAGGAATCAAATAGACAAAAAAAATTTTAAATATATTATTTAATTTTATGATATTTATAAATTATCAATAAAAAATAGAAAAATATTATTTACAATGATTCAAAATTTATTATTTCATATAGATCCTCGAGAACCCGAAACCTAAATTCAATTTGATGTTAGTTTCTTAATTCCACGTGGATGAAGACTAGACTTAAGCCAAAATATTGCTATTCTAGTACAAGTGTTTTTATTAATTTTGTGATTTCAATTTTCTACTATCTTTCCAAAATATATATATATATATATATATATATATATATATATTTATATATACGGTTTTGCTAAGGCGCTCCGGAGCGTCCCTTAATGCGCGCTCCAACCGTTGCCGTAACGGAATTCTTGCTACAGTACTCATGCAGCTAACCAAGCGGAGCAAGAATTCCATTACGGTAACGGTTGGAACGAGCCTTAACAAATCCGTATATAAATATATATATATATATATATATATATATATATTTTACCCATCTCATTTATCTCCACTCCCAAGGATCAAAGTGATTTCCCAGTTATCCTCATTATATTTCAAATTTAAAACATTTTCATCCCAAATGTTGTTGTAAGGCTTAACGCACAAATAAATTCATCGCAAGAAGGTTAAGCATCATAGTTGCAGTCCTCCGGAACCGGGTTCGACTCCCACGTCAGCCATGTAAGGCTTGACGACATCTTCCCATGATCATTATATATGCTTTAACATGTTTATGAAATATTTTATGAATCTCGACATTTACGATCCAATCCCATACAAATTAATGCACTTAAAATTAATTACATCTAATTTTTTTTTCCAGTCATTGAAAATAAATAGTCAAAATAATAATAAACTTAGTATTCATAAAATGAATATATAATTAATAGAATAAAATTTTGTAAATCTATAAACATATTCTAGATGAAATTTATATATAAATTGTAAAGAATTATTAGAACTGAGCAGTACCAAAATAACGTTGTTGCAAAGGATTAGATCTTTTGTCCTTAAGACGTAATTACCTGTCACTTGTTGCAAAATGGTATCTATGCAATCCATCTCCCAGGAACTCAACAACACCACTTTGATAATTTGCACGACTAGCAAAGTCTACAAATTGTCAGAATTTTACTTAGTGTCTCGCTACTACCGAACTTCTAAGACTCTAGAGTATATAAGATAAGAGAAGGAGAGCTTCTGAATGAATGAATAAAGACTCCAAGAAACCTCCTCTATTTATAGGAGACAAATGATAGGGGTCATTAATTCTTAAGATAATATTTGATCCATTTCACATTCACCATAATTGGTTCATGTTCCTAGTTCATGTACCAAGAATAAAATCTATCCAAATTACAAGATTAAGTTGACATTTCCTATTCTGCCATTATCTTATAATAAATTATATGAATTGGCCCCCCATGTAGATTGAATTAATTCTAACAATTCACCACATGAATGGAAATTGATAAATCTTTGGAGACTTTAGAATATGTAGAGAGTGGAAGATTACTACATTCGGAGCGGTAGCTATTAACTTTGAACCTTCCTTAGTGAAATACTATAGGATTTACTCGGCTTATTAGAGAACTTGATGTCTTGAACTATTCAGCCTTTCATGTAATCCAAGACAATAGTACTCACATAGTTCTCTTCTTAATGATTCCTTCCATTCTCATGGTTGTGTTCATTTTTACCTTGAACAGTCTCGGATTCATGAGTTCTTCAAAGAATTCAGCTCTAAAAATTCTCATAGAAACGACCACATTTCTCACTCACATGGATGATCTCTCATACCAATTATGAGAATCATTAACAGGTTTTTTTTTTTTTAACTGCTTGTGATGGCGTGGGGTTTAGTAGACCCCTACCTATTTATTAAGGTAAAAATTTTGAAGAAATAAGGGGGGACATTAAGAACCTTACCCTGAAGAATGGTGGAACTAATCTACTTATACTTGTCAAAAGGAAGGAAACTTAAGTTTATCTAATTTACAAAGATCACGAACAAATAAAGGAAGTGAATTAAATAGATTATAATGAACACAATATAAATTATCACAAGCTTCATTTGCCTTCTCTGAAAATATGAACAAAGTTGCAGGAGCCAAAAGTCATCTTCTCTTGAACTTCTCTGATTTTTCTATGAAGACACCAAGAAGTTGAACAAGTCCCATTCACCATGTCTATAACACTTTTAGAGTCCATCTGAATAAGTATCTGTCTCCAATTTTCCTTCAAACAATAATTCAAGCCTTCCTACAAAGCCTCTATATTAGCCACCATATTTGTTATCTCTCCTTTATAAATGGAAAAAGCCTCCATACACTGTCCATTTCCCCTCATAATACCCTCTGTAGTTGCTGTACTTGGGTTGCCTCTTGATGCTCCACCCATATGTTATATTAGTATGCCCTAGAGCATGTAATTATCTTATTAATAAATAAAGTGTTTTATTTATTGATTGTCTTCCTACGTCCTTAATTATTTATCAAGAGATATTATTCTTATGAGTAGGAATTAATGTGATATTATCTCTT
>JAOXNR010000028.1:19230579-19258278 GCA_028571225.1 Parsonsia alboflavescens
TTAGCCAGGGAGGGCGCCTAGGGGAAAAGAGAAGTACTCATGAGCCGTGTCCAGGGGTAGGTGCTTGAACCCCGTTGCGCAGCCCAAGCCATGGAGATTCAGGAGGACAAAGATATCGATGTTGGTCGACCTCCTGGAGCGGATGGTGGTAGCCTTAGAAAGGGTATCCGGTGAGCAAGACTATATGTCCACTAGATGCACTTCGGAGTCTTCCTGGAGAAATTCATAGCCACCCTAAGGCAAGCCGGAACGTGCACAGCCTAGCCGGCTTCAACCTTCAAAAGCAACGAACGACCTCTGAGTTGATGAACAAGGCCGAGACACAAGTCAAGAACAAGAAAGGTTGGTGAGATAAACGCCATCGAATGGAGATCCAAGCAAGCTCGAAGGGAAACCCTTGACAGTGTCTCTCCATATTGGTGACTTCCTAGTACGCAAAATACTGGTGGACACCGGGAGTGCTATCAATGTCCTATACCACAAGGCATTCGACAAGATAGGGATTGACAAGTGCTCACTGATAAGGTCAGACACTGCTCTGACCAGCTTCAACAGCAACACAATCTATGCTGATGGGATTCTCCTTGTCCCAACCATAGTCCTTGTGAATGATAGAGAAGTCATCGAAATAATAGACTGAATGGTTGTCAATGCCCCTGGAACTTCCAATGCAATCCTAGGCAGAAGGGGGGTCATGGACCCGAGAGCAGAAATCTCTTTGCTCAACTATAACATGAAAATCCAGATCAGGGACACCTGTATTACCCTCAAGGGAGACAAACAGCAAGCTACCAAATGTTACTTGGATGAAGGTAACAAGAAGAGCTCAGCGGAGCTCAAGCAGGAGGAATGCATTAACCTCCTGAAAGAGGATAACAACCTCTGGATTCAGGCCGATGGTAGAGGAGAGAAAGTTTTCCTCAACCTGAAGTTCCTTGAGAAATTGATCAAAATTGGAGAGTTATTACCTCCAAAGATTAAAACGAAGCTTGTGGATTCTCTCCAAGAGTACTTGAGGGGCTACGCTTGGCAACCCATTGACCTTGAAGGACTGGACAAAAAAAAAATTGCTGAACACAACGTCGGGCTCAAGTCGGGGATCAAGCCAGTGAAACAGAAGAAGAGGACCTTCTAGACGCAGAAATTTGGAAAGAGGTGGTATACCCTGAATGGCTGGCCAACCCAGCTGTAGTCCCAAAGAAAGAAGGGACATGGAGAAAGTGTGTGGAATTCACCACACTTAACAAGTACTACCAGAAACACTACTATCCAATTCCAAGCATAGATCAGATGATGGATTCTACAGCTGGATATCAGTGGCTATGCTTCCTAGACGCTTACAAGGGATACCACTAAATCCCAATGGCTATTGAAGACACGGAGAAAACCTCGTTCATCATAGAGGTTGGAACATACTGTTAAACCAAGATGCCATTCAGCCTAAAAAATGCAGGGGCTGAGTTCCAGCGAGCGAGCTATGCACAAAGTCTTCAAGAAATAGCTTGGGAGGAACATCGAGGCCTACGTGGTTGACATCATGATCAAGTCTAGGACCTCAGAAGACTTTATTGAGGACATCAAGGAAAGTTTCCAAACCCTGAAAGCTGCCAACATGAAGCTCAATCCGAAGAAGTTCACCTTCGGAGTCTCGGCAGGTAAATTCCTCGGCTTCATGATCTCAAAAAGAGGCATTGATGCCAACCTCGACAAGATCAAAGCCTTGCTGGATATGGAGCCTCCCAGAAACCTCAAGGAGGTACAGAGTTTGGCATAGAAGATGGCAGCACTAGGACACTTCATCAACAAAATGGCTGACAAAGGGGAAAAATTTTATAACTCCATAAAGAAGCCAAAGAACTTCCAGTGGATTGAGGACTACCAGGCAGCATTTATTAAGCTAAAGGACTTCTTGGGAAAACCTTCTCAACTCGTGTCTCCGAGGTCAGGAGAAGAAATCTACATGTACTCGACTGCAACAGAAAAGGCAGTCAGCTCAGTGCTTTTAATAGAAAGGTCAGGTTAGCAATTCCCTGTTTACTATGTTAGTCGATTACTCCGAGGTCCAGAGACTAGATATTCAAACCTCGAGAAGTTCATGTACCTTATTGTCATCACTTCAAGGAAGTTAAAGCCATATTTTGAAGCTTACCAAATAAGAGTTCTAACCAATTTACCACTAAAGCAAGCTCTGGAAAAGCCTGAAATATCGGGCAGAACAATGAAGTGGTCTTTCGAGCTCTTGGGATATCAAATCAAATTTGAGCCAAGGAAAGCCATCAAAGCTCAAGCTCTCTCAAACTGTGTAGAAGAATGCACTAGAGCTCCACTAGAGCTCTCGAGCACTTGTGAAGACAATATTTGGACCATGTACATAGATGGCTCCACAGGGAAAGAAAATTCAAGAGCGTTAATAGTACTGATAAGCCCTGAGTTAGTGAGAATCCATTACTCTATGAACTACAACGTCCCAACCTCAAATAATGAATCCGAGTATGAAGCTATCTTAGCAGACCTAAGACTTATAAGAGTTCTCAAAGTGCAAAGACTGCATGTCAAAACCAATTCACAAGTAGTAGCCAGCCAAGTCGCTGGAGAATACGAAACTAGAGAAGATAATATGATCAAATATCTCACAAAAGCAAGGGATATAGTGTCTAAGCTCAACTATTTCCTCATTGAGAAAATTCCAAGAGAGCCAAATTCAGAAGCAAACATTCTATCCAAAGTATATCGAGAGGTAGTTGGAACAAATGCCGAGCGGCTCATGGAAAAATTACACTCTCCCAGCATAACTTAAAAGGAGAGTTTGGTTATAGAGGATCAGGCATACTGGAGATATCCAATCTATAGATTCCTCAAGCATGCAACCTCCCACAGGACCCAAAAAAAGCTCTCCAAATGCAAGATGGGCACCTTGCGGCATCCTAATAGGAGATGACGAGGTATACAGAAGGTCATACACATGGCCATTCCTCAAATGCTTGAGTCAGGGGAAGGACAATATGTCATTGAAGAGGTACACAATGGAATATGTGGATCATACATAGGAGCAAAGACTCTCGCCAATAAACCATACAGAAGTGCACGAGCTGCTAGTTGCACAGGAACAAGTCACACCTGCCACCCATAAGGTACCAATCAATTAGTGCATCAGTACCTTTTGATATATAGGGCATTGACATCCTAGGACCCTTCCCAAAAGGAGTGGGGAGTGTAAAGTTCCTAATTGTTGTTGTGGAGTACTTCACCAGATGGGTCAAAAGGAGCTAATGGCAATAATTTCATCTCCAAAGGTTCAATCTTTCATATGGAGGAACATTGTATATAGGTTTGGCATTCCTCGAGCTATCATCTCAGATAAGTTGGGGAAATTTGTTGGCGATCCATTCAAGACCTTCTACAAAGACCTCAACACTGAGCAAAGGCTGACTTCTGTAGCTTATCCCCAAGCTAATGGATTAGCCAAGGTCATGAACAGGACCATCCCGGAAGAACTCAAAAAAAGGCTCACCCAGCTCGAGAAGAAAGGTCACAAACCTTATTGGCCAGATGAGATCCCAAGTATATTATGGACATACAGAACCATGCCTAGAAAGGCTACTAGAGTAACACCATTTAGCCTATACTTCGAGGTAGAGGTAGTAATGCCAGTTGAGGTTGGAATGACGTCTTTAAGACTGACTGAATACAATTCAGTCTTAAACGAGAGGGGGAGAAGGGCAGACCTCGACCTCCTCGAAGAGGTCAGAAACCAAGCAATGGTGGCAGATAGAGTCTACAAAAGGCAAGTAACAAATTTTTTTCAACAAAAGAGTGAAAGAAAGACATTTAACAGTTGGAGAAATGTCAGCAAACAAGGGAAACTGGCCAAGCTGCAAAAAAGTTGGAAAGGACAATATATAATCCAAGAAGTTCATAAATTAAGGAGCTACAAGCTAATTGATCTCGAAGGAAGACAACTCCTAAGACCTTGGAATGCTTGCCACTTAAAGAAGTTCTACCCCTAAAGGTCATCTAGGACATTACAAACCTCGCTAGTCTATCAATGGAGCTCGGGAAGCTGGTCAACAAGACCCCGTCGAGCATCATGGAGACCTCAACAACCTAGTTTGAACAAAGCAAAAATTAAAGCTAAGTGTTTTAAGCTTTATGTGGATATTATTTCTGTGTTGGATGCCTTAGTGTTGAAAACAGTTTAATGCATTATGCAAGCTCGGCATACAAATGTAAATGCAAGGCATTAACAGAAAATAAAGATGTTATAGAAAGTAGAGACCACAAACAGACCTCTACAAATATTCAGTACATGCAGAAAATAGAAAGAGTCAAGTGCATAAAGTCCTAGGCTATTACAAGAAAAGGTCCTTCTAGGTTGGCATGGCACAAGGCACGCGATTATCATCCTCCTCCTCCTCATCTGGAACAACTACAGGGTCAAAAAGGGCTCAGAGGTACAGCACCTAAAGGACCTACAAAGTATACCAACAACTTGGTCAATTAGAAGCTTCTCCAAAGATAAACAGAAAGGTTGGAAAAGGTCAAGTACCTTCCCCAAAATAAGCATGCACAAGACGTTGAAACATTTGGGCAAAGGCATCAACACCACAGAACATGGGAATACCTTCAGGGGTCACCATGGCTCGGGGGGTGACATCCAAGACCTTCTCGGCCTCAAGAGCAACCTCCATAAGTTCTTTCCCTTTCTCGAAAGGCCCTAATCAACTTGGCCGACCTAAGCCAAGGTCTCTGCCTCAGCAACCTCTTCTAGAGAAGCTGGTTCTTGATTTTCCTACCACCAAGGAAGAAGAACAATCGACTCTGGATAATAGAGTATTGAATCAAATGACGGGTTGGTCTTCATCCCCGAGTTGAATTATCTAAGTTCATCCACCACCTCCAAGTACAATGATATCATCTATGGCCTTATCAGAGATTCCACATACTTCTGGAAGGTAGGGACTTCCTCAAGCTTCTCCATTGAGAGGTCACCATCCTCATCACAGAGCCCCTAGAGCTCTCCCAACTGAGCCTCGAGCTCCCTGATACTCTCCCCTTGCTCTGCTTTTCTCCTATCAGCCTCAGTAAGAGCTTTGGAAATTGCTGCACTGTTAGCCCGGACCTCTGCAATTTCCTTCTGACATGCGTCGAGAAGTTTGCTAGAATAGTCAGCGAAGGCCTTAGATAGCTCGGCAGAAGCTGTGAGCTCGGCAACCTCCTTCTCCAGGCGGACCTTGGCATCCTGAAGCTCTGAAATCAGGGAGGTAAACTCCCAATCCTTGTTGGCCTTCTCGGCTTGCCTTCTCAGGCACTCGCTAAGAAGAAGAAGATTCTATAACAAAGAAAAAAGGTCAGTGTAGGAGTAAGAGTAAGATGGTATCAATTGCCAAGTTTATAAAAGGTTGCAAAAAACTTACTACAGAGTGAAGGAAGGCAGTAAACTTTTTGACCTCCTCATCGATCAGTTGCCGGATGATTTCCCGATCAACTGAAGGCTTACACTCCATCAAGAAGGATTGAGCGTGAGGCCACTAGAGTAGGAAGTCAACACCTTCCATAGCAAGGTCAGGTACCCATCTTGTCGTCCCCTTGAAGGAATGAGTTGCCAAAACAGTGCCCCCCAACCTTTTAAAAGTTGAGGTGACCTTCTCGATGGAGCAGACTAGGAAGTCCGCCTTGGGGTTTTGAAGCCGCTGGGGCCTTCCCTTCCCAAACGAGCTCAAAGGAACATTCTTAGCTGGCTAGGTAGAGTTTGAGGAAGAGGAAATGGTAATCTTAATAGGCCTGTTAGAAGGCCCAATCCCTGCATCCATGGAGCTTCGTTCGGTGCCCCCCTCCCTCCCGGCGATCCTCCACGCTACTACTACTCTCCCTTTCCCCCTGCCCTAGGGAATGGGAATCTTAACAACTAGAGTCCTAGCAAAAGAAGCACCAACGATGCCCTGAGATCTACCCCTAGGGGTTGGGGAAGGTTCGAAAGGAAAAAGCTAAGCTGAGGCCCTCATTGCTACAAAGACAAATAAAAACTGTTTGTACAGAATTTCAGGTCGGTAAAAGTAAAAATTCAACAAAGATGAGAACGCGTCCTACCAAAAGAGGATATCCCCTAGCTTTCCTAACAGAAGGAAGATTACGCTCTGCTGGGTCTCCTAATCCAACAGGGCGAATGAAGGATTCAGGGCAAATTGGGGTGGCACATCCCACCTTGGGCCTGTCTGAATCAACCAAGTCCATCAGGAAGTCCTTATGTTCAAACCGTTCAACAGACAAGGCAGGGAGCTCATTGAAGAATGAGCGGTTCAGGCTCCAATCCGAGTATAGCTTGGATCAAACCAAATGATCTGGAAAACGAGCAAAAAAGAAGTTTCCACTCCCTCATGAAGGACTGAAAAGGACCTACTAGCTTATGCAGGGAGATAAACTAAAGGTACCTATTGGAAGATTTGAAGGCCGAGGAAACACCTAATTTGAAGAAACACCTAAAGAGCTCCAAAGGAACTACACCTCGGTAAAGATGATAGGTCGCTATAAAAGCAACCATAACCCAAAGAGAGTTGGGCACAATTTAGGCTAAAGAGAAGAGCCAAAAGTAGGTGAGGTCAAGAAATAAGGGATGAAGGTGACAAAGAAGAATGCCTCCCTTAAGGCTGGAAAGATAAATTACTATATGTCCATCACGTTTACTGTAAGGATGCTCATTCCCTTCGGTGGCAACTATCTCACCTTTTTCTAGTCTCCATTCACCGCAGATATTAAAAACGGGACTAGGATTTAGAGAAGGAGACATGGAACGTGCTTCTATCTCAAAAAGCTCAAAGGTCTGAGTTTTAACAGAAGGTGCCCTAGCCAACATTGGGGGAAGATAAAAGACTCTACTTTCTAGGTCAACCGGAGAAGAAGAAAATGCAATCTCTCCAGATTGGAGGGAGGGGGTGCTAGACACAGAAGATGATGAGGTTGGCATACTAGACATGTCGAGAATGGGTGAGAAGACACAAAAAATTCAATTTTTTCAAAGAGAAAGTCAAAAAACTCACTCGGTAAAGTCTCGGAAGGAAGGAAGCTATCCTAAATAAACAGAATGCTCGGCCGGAAAAGGAAGAAGAAATTCTAAGCAAAAAGCTCTATGAGTTCAAAACCCTTGCAAGTTGGATGAAGGTTTAAGTAAATCCCAAAATTTGGAGGTATATTGAATAAGGAAACCTCTAATTTACTAAAGCGGGTCAGTCTTCTGAGGCTGAAGTGGGTCAACTATCCAAAAAGTTGAAAACGCTTAAGTTTCTCTTGAAAAAATAAAATAGAGCCATTCTTCAAGCCTAGAGCAAGTCGGATGTTGCTAAAACTGAAACGGAGCAACTTTCCAATTTTAGACCGGCAATCAGTTTCCAAAACTAAGGAGACGTATCTCCTTCCAGAATTGCAAGAAAACGACACGACCTTTCAAGAGCTGCGACCTAAAGATAGTAACTCTTAATACCTGAAGGTCAGCCTCCCGAGTAGTTGCAAGAAAACGGCTCAACCTTTCAAGTGGTTGCGACTTAGAGATGGTAGACCTTAATACCTAAAAGTCAAGCCCCTGACTTGGAGAAGGTAGCCCTTAATACCTGAAAGTCAGGCCCAGGACCTAGAGATGGTAATCCTTAATACTTGAAGGTTAGGCCCTCGACCTAGAGATGGTGATTCTTGATGCCTGAAAGTCAGACTCGAGACTTAGAGATGGTAACTTTTAATAGTTGAAAGTCAGACTAGCAAATCCCAAGGAATGAGTGGGCAGGGACCTCCTACCACCAACCTCCAAATGAGCACAACAGAGGTGTCACTAGACCACGACCTAGTGAGTCCCAATCCTCCTCATGTACCTTCCATGCAGCGACCAAGTGTGCGCAACTCTACTTGAGGTCGAAAAATTATTAGCCAGCTTGTAGCTCTCTATTCGAGACGTAAATGGCAAGGTAGCCCTTACAAGGAATCGACGAACCCGTTTTATAGGCTTGGACTTAAAAATGGTAATTTAGGAGCCGCAACCTCTGAACTCGTTGGGTCTCAATAGGCACAACCCGAACAAGTCAACCCAAATAGGCAGGGCCTTGGCAAAAGTTAACCCGAATAAGCCTAAGGCTCCATGCCCTCAATACCTGAAAGTCAGACTCATAGAGTCAATTGAGGACATGTGGGCAGCAACCATCTACCACCGACCTCCCAGGTTACCGACCTAGAGGTCATCGACCTCCAACCTGGTAAGCTTCGATCCGACTCATAAATCTTCCATGCCACGACCAAGGATGCATGACTTTTAACAACTTCCATGAGCCAAGGATCATTCCGCGTGGCCTCACCAGAAGAGATGTTCAAGACTCCCAGCATCCACGGGAAGGTCGCAAAGTTGGTCTGAATGTCAATTAGTGAGCTCGTAGCTCTCAACAGAATGTGAATGGCAAGATTTCTCGTCCAAGAGAAACTCTACGATTCCATTTTCTCTATTTCCTTCCTTAGCCTCTCAACCCCTTGAACTCACTCACAGTGATATTTGGGGTCCCGCACCTATTGTGTCTACTGCAGGTTTCCAATATTACATTCTATTTGTAGATGATCACATAAGGTTCTCCAAGTTATATCCTTTAAAGATTGGAAGTGAAGCCTTATCTATCTTTATGAACTTCAAATCACTTGTTGAAAAACAATTTCACAAACACATTAAAACTATACAATCTGATTTTGGAGGTGAATATCAAAGTTTTCAATCCTTTGCCTCTCAAAATGGAATACTACTTCGATACTCTTGTCCATATGCATTACAGAAAAATGGTAGAGCTAAGAGGAAACCTAATCATATCATAGAAATTGGTCTTACTCTTCTAGCACAAGCAAAAATGCCTTCAAAATTCTGGGTTAAAGCATTCCAAACTGTTGGAATTTCAAAATGAGAAAGAAGAGAAAACTAAAATGAATTGCTGCAGATTGAAGGGAAATCAAAACACAACTTTATTAACGTGAAAGATTACAATTTAAAGCTTGAAAAATAACAAACCACTAACAAAATGGTCCTGAAAAACAGCCATGAAATAGAACAAGAACACCACAACGAACTACTAAGAATGCAGAACAACCTTAACTCAATCAAACTTAGACATGTTCAGCAGTCCTAAACATGTATTCCAACACCCCTTCTTGCTTTAGAAGCTGCGAACACCAAGTTTCTGCCTTAGAAACTCAAGCTTGCTGACTGGAAGTGGCTTTGTAACCAAATCTGCCAACTGATCTTCAAATTTGCAAGAAACCAGAGTCACTAATTCTTCTTTTTGCACTTCTCTTAGAAAAAAAAAAAACTTGATGTTGAAATGCTTAGTTTTTCCATGAAACACAGGGTTATGGGAAATGGCAATGGCAGCTTGGTTGTCAACAAAAATTTTAGTGCTTTCTTTCTACTCTAGATTGAGATCCATTAAAATCTTCCTTAGCCACAAAGCTTGATTGACAAAAACTGTTGCAGCAATGGATTGAGCTACGGTTTCTTGCTTCTTCGAGCTCCATGAGAAAATACTAGATCCAAGAGTAAAACAGTAGCCTGAGGTACACTTCATATCATCAATGGAACCTCCCCAATCACTATCAGAGAAGCCAACCAGCTTGAACTCCTTACATCTTGTGAATTTAACACCAAAATCAGTCTTGCCTTTGGCATCTTGAACCATTCACTTGCACAACGCATAAACCTTAAAAGATACTTACAGCATTCAAAATATCAAGACGTGTTGTTATAAGATACATCAAGCAACCAATCAAACTTCTGAAATATCCCTCCTCAACTTTATCAGCTCCATCTTCGTTACACAACTTCTCCTTTTGATTCATAGGAGTGCTTGCTTCCTTGCATTCTTCAAGCTTGAACTTCTTCAAAATCTCCTTGGCATACTTCTTCTGGCAGATGAAGACTTCATGCTTAGCCTACTTAATTTCCATTCCAAGGAAAAAGGTCGTCAACCTGAGATCTGTCATCTTAAAACCCTTCATTATTTCTTGTTTGAAGTCCTTAACCAGCCGTGCATTATTTCCTGTCAGCAAAAAATCATTCATATAAAGAGAGACTATCAAAACATCATAAAGAGTGGCCTCAAGCAGGCTTTTTTCAATTCCTAGACTCAGAAAATGCTCATCTATCTTGCTGTTCCAAGCACTTGGAGCTTGTTTCAACCTATAAAAAGCCTTCTTGAGAAGAAACACCTTGTCCTCCTCTCCTTTATTCACAAAGCCTTCAGGCTACTCAACATAAATTTCTTCCTGCAAAACGACATTTAAAAATGCTGATTTTACATCAAACTAATACATTCTCCAATTCATTTGAGTAGCTATAACAAGCAAAAGCCTTATGGTGTCCAAACGAGCAACTAGTGCGAAGGTGTCTGAGTAGTCCATGCCAAAAACTTGAGCATCGCCTTTTACCAGAAATCTTGCTTTATGCTTGTTGATTGAGCCTCCAGCATTAAGCTTGATTCTTAACACCCACTTGACTCCAATCACCTTCCTATTTTGGGGTCGATCAACCAACTCCCATGTTTTGTTTTTCTCAATCAAGGACAACTCCTCATTCAATGCGGCCATCCAATTCTTGTCTTTTACTACTGCTTCAAAATCTGCAGGTTCACACACGGCTATATTGCACTTTGTGTAAATGTTAGTGAGTAATCTAGTACCTCTTACAGGAGCATCATCCACCAACTCATTCTGCCAATTTTCATCTTCATCCGTGCTTGAAGCAAGAAACTTAAGTTGCAAATCCACTTCAGTTTGGCCATATTTCTTTGCCTCATCCCAGTTCCAAGCTTCATCTTCCACGAAATGAACATCTTTGCATATAACAATTTTCCCAATTTGCAATTGGAAACTTTTATAAGCTTTTGCAACAGTGCTATAGCCTATAAAGATGCCTAGAAGTGCTCTTTTGCCTAACTTGTCTCTCTTGACCTGTGGAACATGAGTGAAGCACAAACAAATAAATAATTTGAGAAAAATTAGAGCTGGTTTATGACCATACCAAGCCTCATAAGGTGTTTGATCCTTAACTGCTTTTGTCGGCAGTCTATTCTGCAAGAAAACTGGAGTATGAGCTATCTCTGCCTAGAACTATTTGGGTAGATTCTTCTCATGCAACATACATCTAGTCATTTCTAAGATGTATTTGTTTCTGATTTAACTCTATTTTGTTGCAGAGTGTAGGGAACTGTTAATTGATACTCAATCCTAGCTTCTTCACAAAATGCATTGAAATTTTCTAAGGTATACTCCTTTCCATTATCCGACCTCAATATTTGAATTTAGTTGCCACTTTGATTTTCCATAATCTTCTTGAACTTCGAGAATACTCCAACCACTTCTTAGTTGAATTTTAAGAAAAAAATCCAACACATTCTAGTGAAATCATCAATAAAAACAACATAATATCGACTACCTACTAATGAGAAAGTTCTCTGAGGTCCACGAACATCTGTGTGGACTAATTGTAGCTTATAGATGGCTCTCCATGCTGCCTTGGGAAATGACTTTCTATTTTGCTTTCCAAATTGACAAGCCTTATAGGTCGATATAGGATCATCAAACTTTGGAAGATCAATTGCCATCCTTTTGGACTTCATCTGCAGTAGCCCTTGGTGATGATATTGCCCAAGCCTCTTGTGCCACACCATTGAGAGGATATCTTTGATTAGAAAAACTTATTTGCTCCTCCTGCATTGGATTGAGTGAAAAGCTCCTCCCTGCCATCTTAACTTCGAACATCTTTTGGCCTATAGCATCCTCTATCACACAGGCCTTCTCCATGAACATCACTTTGAATCCTTTCTCTATTAATTGACCAACACTAAGCAAGTTTTGATCAATATCTGGTACATAGAAAACATCGGTGATCAACTTGGTTCCTAAACAGCTTGTAATGGCTATGGTGCCCTTTCCTTTGACTGCAATATATTCATCGTTCCCATTTCTAACCTTCTTGGACTCGGTGCTCTTCAATTCTTTGAACAACTCCTTGTCATGTGTCATATGATTAGTACAGTCACTGTCAATGAGCCAGTCTTCATTTGTTTCATAACTCATGAAACAAGTTACAATGAAAGCTAATCTTTTTCTTCTTGATCTGCCACTTGTGCTTCATCTCCTTGCTGCTGATTTTTAATCTTGCAAATGATAGATTCATGTCCCATTTGATTGCATGTGCTGCACTTTGCATCTGGTCTTCTCCAGCACTTGAAAGAAGGGTGACCTTTCCTGCAACAACGTTGACACTAAGGGTAATCTTTCTTTACTCTTAATCTTTTATTTCCAATTTTGCTTCTGTTCCCAATTGCAGAGTTTTGTCCACTTGCAACTTGAAACTTCTTGTTCTTAGGCCTCATATTCTTTTCATCATCTTGATGCTTGACTGGTAGAGCTCCTTCAACTGCTCTTGTTCTTGCAAAGCACTTAAGAATTTTGCTAGAGCAATCTTTGACAAATCCTTCGTGTTTTCTAAGGTGGTGAGGCTAGCTTCAAATCTTTCAGCCACTGTTACAGGGATTTTCTCAACAATCCTCGAATTTTCCAAAGAAGAACCCAATAATTTGACACGATTTGCTATGTTGAAAAGTCTGTTAAAATACTTCTTTATGGTTTCTGACTTCTTCATCTTTTGCAGCTCAAAGTCACGAATGAGGTTCAGCACCAAGATCCCTCGAATTCTTTCATTTCCTTCATAAGCAGTTTTGAGACAATCCCAGATCTCTTTTGCCATTTTCAATAACATGATACAAGTAAAGATCGTGGAGGAAACTGCAGAAAAGATGCAGGCTTTTGCCTTGGACTTCTTTGTCTTCTTCTCCTTCTGTGCTTTAATTTGTGCCATGGTGGGATTGACCTGGAGAAGAGGAATGTCATAGTCTTCTTCCATTGCTTCCCAGAGATCCAAAGCTTCCAGATATGTCTCCATGCGCACTACCCAAATTTGGTAGTTATCTCTGTCAAACACCAGTGGAGCAACTGAGGAAAAACTAGCTTCGATCTCCATAACTGCTCAAACTTACACAAAGGTCCTTTAAGAAGAGAGCTCTAATACCAGATTGTTGGAATTTTATAATGAGAAAGAAGAGAAAACTAAAATGAATTTCTGTAGATTGAAGGGAAATCAGAACACAACTTTATTATCATGAAGTATTACACTTTAAAGCTTGAAAAATCACAAATCACTAACAAAATGGTCCAGAAAAACAGCCATGGAACATAACATGAACACCACAACTAACTCCTAAGAATGCGGAACAATCTTGACTCAACAAACTTAGACATGTTCAGCAGTGCTAAGCATGTATTCCAACACAAACAACCACTTACCTAATCAATAGACTTCCCAATCCCGCCCCCGGGGGCATAGGGGAGCTGGTAAGACTAACGTGATGTTTTATTAACTCCAACTGCAGGCGGAGGTTCGAAACCCGTTGGACATAGAACATGGGCATTACATTGCCACCCATTACGTCCTCTCCGTCTGTCCTCTACCAGTTCGTGCACATCCCTGATTTACACCCCGTTAGCACGAGGGGTCTTGTCGTGACTAGAGAGAGGGGTTTCGCCCGAAAGGGACTTTAGCCTTAATCAAAAAAAAAAAGACTTCCCAATCCCATTTTTCAAGACCGAAGTCCATTGTCGTGACTAATGGGAAGGGTTTCGCCCGAAAGGGACTTTTCCCTTAATCCAAAAAAAATAGACTTCCCAATCCCATTTTTCAAGACCGAAGTCCATATCAAGTTCTCTACAAAAAGGTTCCAAATTATTCTCAGTTATAGCCTTTTGGTTGTGCATGTTTTCCTTTTCTTAGGCCTTATTATGATCACAAATTTGATTTCCATACTCAAAAATGTATATTTCTTGGATATAGTTCTTCACACAAAGGGTATAAATGCCTAAGTTCATCCGGAGGGCTGTACATATCTAGACATGTTACTTTTAGCTCAACCGAATTCCCATATTCCTCTCTGCTTTCCACATCTCCTGGTTCTTCCTTTACTCGCCATACCACCTCTTCTGTTTACCCTCCTTCTTCATCAACTCCAGAAAACACTTCCCTTTCATCCCTGCAGTCCTCTGAGTTCTTCTCTGCAGCAGGTTCTACTGGCTGGCCATCCTTCTCAAACCAACAAAATGACTCAACACAACCAGAATCTGCAGGTATATCTCATACTTCCCCTTCATCTTATTCAGTTTTACCATCCATTTCTGATCATGTGCCTCATCACTCCATGGTTACTAGAAGTAAAACAGGCATTTTCAAACCCTAGGATCCTTATGTTGGTGTTGCAGCCGTGTCCAGTGAACCTCTGACTTTACAGGATGCCTTGTCTGATCCTAAATGGTTGCAAGCAATGCACGAAGAAATGGTTGCTCTAAAAAAGAACCAGACCTGGATTTTAGTGCCCAGAAGATTGTCTCAACATGTTGTAGGTTGCAAATGGGTGTTCAAAACCAAACTTAAACCTGATGGCAGCATATCGAGGCACAAGGCAAGACTTGTTGCCAAAGGTTTTTCATCAGAAACCTGGGATTGACTTTTCTGAAACCTTCTCCCCTGTTGTCAATCTATCGACCATTAAGCTGTTCTCACCCTATCTGTCGCTTACAATTGGTCTGTTAGACAACTTGACATAAATAATTCCTTTTAGAATGGTTTTCTTCACCAAACAGTCTATCTGGAGCAACACGAGGGATTTGTTAGCCAACAATATCCTACACATTTCTGTCTTCTGAAAAAGGCCCTCTATGGACTCAAACAAGCTCCACGAGCTTGGTTTGACAGGTTGGGAACTTTCTTAATCGGCAAAGGGTTCTATCATTGCAAGATCGATGCTTCCTTATTTATGTTCAAAACTCATGAGCATGTGATTCTTCTCTTAGTATATGTGGATGATATTTTAATCACAGGGAACAACACAACTTTGATTGATCAATTTACTACAGCTCTTCATCATACCTTTGCTTTAGAAGATTTGGAGCCATTGCACTATTTTCTTGGCTTTGAAGTTCACAGGGATAAAACAGGGATGTATTTGAGCCAAGCCAAGTACATTCAGGATCTTCTTCACAAGGCAAAGATGTCTCCCTGCAAGTCTTGCTTAACACCCTCTGTAGTTGGGAAGAGTTTGTTTGCTTTTGATGGTTCTCCTATCCTTCAAGTTAAAGTCCACAGAAGCATCATTGGGGCTTTACAGTGTATCACATATACAAGGCCTGATATAGCCTTCATTGTGAATCGTCTAAGTCAATTCTTGCAATCACCAACAAGCTCTCACTGGCAGGCCTTGAAAAGGGTTCTTAGGTACCTAAAGGGCACAATGTCTCATGGCCTGCACATTAAACCAGCCAAACATCTTTGTGATGCAGATTGGGCAAGAAATCCAGATGACCGACGATCAGTTGCAGGCTACTGCCTCTACTTTGGCAACTCTCTTATCTCCTGCACTTCCAAGAAACAAGCAGTGGTAACAAGATCAAGAGCTGAGGCTAAATAGTAAATACCGATCCTTGTCCCATCTAGCCTCTGAAATCTTATGGAACACTTAATTACTCAAAAGAGCTGTGCTTCACTTTGCCAACTGTTCCCATTATTTGGAGTGACAGCTTAGCTGCTGCCTTAACTTCTAATCTTGTCTACCATGCTCGCACAAAGCACATTGAGATTGATATACACTGTGCGTGATCAAGTGCTCAACGGGCAGCTTCAAGTTGGATATGTTCCCTCTGATGACCAAATTGCAGATTGCCTCACCAAGTCTCTCTCTCATTCTCAGTTCCATCATCTTACTTGCAAACTTGGAGTGACAATTCCCCCCTCCAGTTTGCAGGCATGATAAGATAAAAGGCCCAAATGATTCTAGTTACGTAAAGACCAAAGAAAAGAGCAGGCCAAGAACCTAACTTGCTTGCCAAGAACATTAGATCTAGTGACAAGGTACTCATTTGTAGCCCTTAGATTTATTCTCAGATGTGTATATGTTTTACACCACCAAAATTGCACATTATACAAGTGTGGATGTTATAAGGAAACGTTGTCTCGATTCTCTCTGGTTTATTTGTTTCTGTGCTTATCCTTCTTCTTCAACTCTCAACTTTTGTATACTCCGGGCAACAAAGACTCGCCGGCTCTTTCCATAATTCCGGCGAGATTTACAAGAATCAAAGTCAGCGACTCTGCCATTCCCATTTCTTCACCTCAGAGGCGGAGGCGTTGACCGGAGTACCCTACCGGGGGGAAAAAACGATCTAACAGCAAAGAAAAGGGCGTGACTTCGGTCCGAAAACGGCACAGACGGATTCTACTCTGCCCTGTGAGGTTGTGTGGGACCATTTGCTTTTGTGGATATGCTCCTCAAGCTCGGAGCTGGACGGGTTGTTGTGGGAATGAAAGCGACTTGACGAAAATGTCCTCCGTGGTTCTCGATGAATTAAAATTATTTTGTTACCATAACCCGCTCATTTTTATTTTTTATTTTAATAAAAAATTAATAGAATAGAAGTGAAGTATTTAAACAAAATTTGTTTCTTCAAGGCCAATGCAATACAATGCTCACAAAATTTACCTTATAACCTAGTTTAAAAAGAAAATCCTAAATCTAGTCATTTATATGAAAAATGATTATCAAAATTTTTAATTATTCTCTTTGATTGTTCTTTAGTTTCAAATGAAAGAAAGTAATAGTAATAAAAAGAAAATAAAATAAAAACTCACCTTTCATGATCTTTGTTACTTCCAAATTAATGAAAAATAATAAAAAGGAAACACACTTTCATAATCTTTGTTTTTCAAAATTTGACGTTATGAATTGTACAAATAATGATATTTGTTTTCCTTTTTTCCCTTTCTTTGCTGGGTGGAGGGAATTTTGAACTTGCATTTTAAATTATGAAAAAGTTTCTTTTAAAAAAAATAAATAAAATCGTTTGTCTAATTAACTAAAATTGATCAATTCATTTTAAATTTTTTTAAAAATCAGGAAATCAATTAATAAATTCTTTAAATAACAATATTTATTTATATTTGATAAAATACAAAATGGTAGTACTTACTATCACAGCAAACATTCCAAAAGAAATTGCTTGACATGCAAAAAGGGTTAAGGAGAATATCTCTCAAAACCCCTCGGATGTTTAAGTTAATGAAGTCGAGAGGAATTTGGACTAGGTGATGTTAAAAATGAATTACTTGCCTTCTGGTCCTCTTGTATCTTATTGTATAGTTGTGGAGGACATATCCACTTTTTTCACCTATCACCACCTCTCTCACCATACATGCTCTCTTCATCACTAAATATAAATTATTTTAATTAATTTTTCTTGTCACTTATTATAAACTATTATTATTAGTTAATTAGATATTTAAAGGTATTTTTTCTATATTTTCAATATTCCTCTAATGCTATATAGTTAAATGATGTTCAAATTTTTAAAATGATGATTAGAAGACATTTTAAGGAAAAAGAAATTACCTTAATTTTTATAAAATGATACTTAATTATTTGTATTAGTGATGGAGGGAGTAAGATACCAAAAGTGAAAAGGCTGTGTTTGAAGGTGATGGAGGTTGTTTTGTCCCATTCCCAGAGGATATGCTTTACTTTTTGGATATTGGTTACTCAGAGTGGGCCTCTGCAATAAGCCCAATTATCTGATCGTTTTGTTTGGGTAAAATATCAATAAACAAACCTAACCCGCATCTACCTTTGAGCCTGTAGTTACTCAAGTATTTCCTCACCGAGGTCTTTTTAATTCCCAAAATCTCTTTATATTGCGTCAGGCCTAGTCAGGGAAGTGGATCCTTTCAATATTAAAATTTTATTTAATTAATTATAAATTGAAATTTCAGTCTAATAATGCATATTACATATTCTATTTTTGATACTTTAAAATTAAATGTCTCATTTTTTAAATTAATAAAAATATATTAAGAAAATTTATAATGTGATGTATTAATTAATTGAGTTAAATTTTTTTATAAAAAAATGATGTACATCATATTGGATATTTAATTTTTAACCGATCAAGTATTATTAAGATTTATATTTGAAATGAATAATTTTGTTTTTTTCGAAAACAAATCTACCACTCGTTTAGACAACTCTCTCTTTAATTACAGTGTTTCAACTGGCATCAGCCGATGTCGGCGCCATCAGCACATCCGTATTAAATGGGGCCATGACGGTGGGTGGGTCCCACAGACTCAGTCAGCATCCGTGGGCTCCACTCAGAAGTATACAAAAGTTATATAATAATGACACGTGGACTGTCAGGCCCCGGCCCGGGGCATCGTGGTCCCGCAGGGACCGTATCTTGCGGAGGTTCCTATCCCGCCTCAACAAACGGCTGCCTCCCGTGCATTAGCAAGAAGTCAAGTCAGCTCAACGGAACACGTAAGCATGAGGTAAGGTGAACCCTCTAAGTTTACTTAAACTCGTTGATTTCCCTTGTAGTTTTTTAAATTTGTTTCTAGTCCGTTAAATTTGTGCAAGAAATCTGTGGGGTAAAAACAAAGAGAATGGATAACTAATGTTGCTTACTCTCTGATTGATGCCTTCGGGAAATAGGAGTTATACGTTCAGGACCAATCATCTTCGTTCAGGACTTACAAAGAAGATCTAAGTTTTGTTTTTGGCTTTCGGATGCTCAAATTAGAGAAAAGTCTATAAAGAGGAAAATGAATAGAAACAGAATAACATACCTTGTTTAGTTTATTTGTAGTTGTGGTTCAGATAAAATGAGGAATACAATTATCATTTGTCTTCGTAATAAAATAATATTTAACTTAAATGCAAGTTACACTCTTAAAATTATTCGTATGATACATTTTTGTACTTTCGAGTAATAAACTCATTAATAATTCAAAAGCTTTAATTAAATCACAGTCATCATAAGTAATGTGTAGTATTTAAATAGTTTTAATTTAATTTTGAAGGAATAATAAATGACGACATAAATCTATAAAAATTTGTCTAATTAATGGTGTCCTTACTCCTTTTGCATTAAAAATTTGCCTTCAATCGTTGTCTTAATTTTAAGACGACAAAAGCTTCGTTAATTTTTAGGTCTTTAATTGTTAAAATTATAAGTCTAATAATTACTTAATTAGCAATGGTTTGATACTAAAGGGGAGAGATCGGAAAGAAATAGTAAGGGGGGGAAATATTTAGTAAACCCAACAGTGTTCGGCAAATAAATAGAGGTTGACTACTACCAATGTTTTTGAAAATTAATTTGTATTCAAGGACCCACGAGTTTTAAAACCGAAAACAAACCAAGTTTGCCAACTGATTGGGTGCGGGGGGCGATCGTTTTCGTACTCAATTGTTTCCATTTCAAAAACAAGAATAATTTTTTGGTCCATCCCAATTTTTTCTTTTTTAAAAATAATTTTTTGTCAGAAAGATCTTCCGGTAAATTAAATCACATCAATTAAAGTAAACACTTATTTGGATAGATATTTCGAATATCACAACCTCCAAATTTAACAAAAATCAATAAAAAAATTCTTCAAAAAAAAAAAAAAAAAATCTTATATCGTATTAAGACTAAAGAAAAGCTATGGGATAAGGGAAAAAAATTCTTAATTCAAGTCGAATTTTAATTTTAATTTTCAGTCTCTCTTTACGACTAAATTAATTTGAAAATCACATTCATATTTTTCATTAAAATTAAAAGAATATTATTAAAACTAAAATATATTAGTAACTTCAGTGTCTATTTTTCTCATTTCCCTTACACATCACATGGTTCACCTAATAATTGATTTATTCAACATCGGGTCATGGTTTAAATTTGAATTACCATAAAAATGAGGGGCAACAAATGATATTTTGCCCAATGCCGTTGAAGTTCAGTGGGGAACATGTCAACATAAATTGAAGATTTAAGGCCAAGAATCAGACAGCGATGATTACTTTCAGGCCCATTTTTTAGACAAATATGGGCCACACCGGTGGTCCAACAGAAAAAGAAAAAGAAAAAAGAAAAGGAAGAAATAAACATATATGACAAGAAAAACAGCCTCATCAAAAAAAGGCTGGCCCTTTAATATCACAAAACTTTTTAACAAAGCTTATATAAATTTCTTGATAACAAGAAGACAAGAAAAATGTTGCCCTCTTTGATTAAAAAGTAGTAAAAAGTTTCCCCAAACCAAACGGGTATCATAACTTCCCATCATTCAAATCATTCAAAAGAAAAAGGGAAAAAAGAAGGGTTTTATGATAAATCAAGTCTTTTTTCCCCCCCTCTCTCTCTCTCTCTCTCTCTCTGATCATTTCAAATTTTAAACAAAAAGAGGATTTGCAGCAAACATTTGAAAAAAGTTCATGATATATGAATCAATGATATGGAAAAGATTACAGGCTTTGAGATTAATGACATTGTTGTAAAGATTTTGCACTTTGCGGTAATTGATCTTTGCCTCCTTCACCTTTTCCTTTGTTTTTTTATCTTTTTTTGCTTTTTGTAAACCCTTTCCCTTTCTTTTGATATCAACTTTTGCTCAAATACTAAAACAGTTTTATTTATAATTATAAGACCTTGGATTGACAAAATAGAGATATACTGGGTTAAAAAAAAAAAAAAAAAAACAAACAAAAGCAAAAATTTTCTAAATTTTTGAAAATCTTATGAGAAAAAAAAAAAAAGAAATTCGAATATAACTTCCAGTAAAGTTCGATGCCACCAATACAAGAATAAGCCAGAAAAGGCTCAGTTGTTGAGAGCCGGTAATGGGGTCGTTCCAAGATGATGCGGCAAAGCATCACTGAGAGAAAGAAATAATGTCCTGTTTTGTTTGCCTCATTAAGCGAAAATGCAAAAAGAAAAGGAATTGCTTTTAACTGGAAAGCTGTCCCTTCTAATATAATGTTATGTTATGTTACTGAAAGGAAAAGTAGCATATTTTGGATTTCTGAAAATTCACCGAACAGAAAGCGTACCTATTTTGCAATTATATATGTACATATAAAAAATAAAATACGGTCCTCTTGATTGCAGATACACATGTGCATAGTACACAAAACACACCATATTGTTCTGCGCCATCCCGACGCAACCTTAATCTATTTGTCGGGACAATATTACATGCTAAAAGGAATTGGAGATAAACCCATTTCTTTCACTTAGGTCATTTGATGGAGTCATCAAGATTGAGCTGTAGAGACAGTACAACGAGGGGTTTTGGAGAAAATCTACAGTATGTCTGGTAAATAAAGATGGATTGATAAAATTCAAAAACACACAAGGTATGTACCCATCTTTCGATTAATACTACTTATTTCTCATGTATGTATGATACAAATAGAGAAGAAAAGTAAAAAAAAAAAAAATTTCAATTCCTAGTGGTTGGTCTATGTGTTGTGGTATGGTGGTAAAAGGGTTGAAAGATAAGTAAACATCCATAATTAAACCCCACAAGGCAAACAAGGTGATCTTTTATCAATCTGGAAATGCAGATCGTAGATTTATTTCTACACTTATCTTTCCAATGCACTCTTTCCATCTATCCCTTAAATTGCAATGCCCACAACTTCTCCCCTGCCCTCTGCCACCAACCATCAAATGGTTGTGTACCCATAACTCCTCCTCCTCCTCCTTTCTTATAAACCAAAATAATATACATATACCACGATCTTAATTTCCCTTATTTCTTTCCCTTATACATGCTCAAAATATATAACTGTTTAATATAAGTTAATTTTATTTAAAGAGGTTAATCTAATTGATATGCAAGGTAAAAAAGAATAAAAATGTAATTTCCCATATAATTCTTGGATTAGAAAGTGTACTCCCAAAATTTCTCTCCCCACCAAAAAAGGTAGTAACCTTATTCATTTGTCCATGAACATGAAGATTCTTGGCTAGGACTCTAATTATAAATTAAATAGCAAATATTAGTACTCAATACTATCTCATATTAATGCCCTTATCATCCGTCAAAGTACTTTTATTTCTTAATTAGGAAAATCATCAAATTGTAATTAACTACACAAGTTTTTTGTTTTATATAAAGGTAGCAAATCCAACAAACTAGCCGCGTAATGGGTAGATTGCAATTATAGTAATGTCTAATCTCCTATTCTAGTTTGCGTGGTCAATGGTCTATCAAACTTATCTTCATGGCCATAGATAGTGGATACCCATACGTTAAAAATTTTTCTCTAATTTAAAAAAGAAAAAAAAAAAAAAAGAATATAACAATATATATATATATATATTAAAAAACAACTAATTGAAATAGTTCCATCACAATTCCCTGCAGAAAATCCTATTCCTTCGTAAACCTTGACAGTAAAACAAATCCAACCGTAGATTACTACTGCTACTACTAATACTATTATATCTACCATCTCCGATTAAGAAATCACGAGTTTGCGGCGCCTAACAAAAAACGAACCCAAATCTCGCCTCCAATTACTCCTACAATTCTCATACTAATATTTTTTAAATCACACACAAAAAAAAAAAAACCCTTCAAGAATGCGTCAAGAAACAAGAAAGACAAAACTCAAGGCCGACTTGCCTCAGCAGATCTATCTCCCACTCCTACTCCGATGTGCATGAATATCAGTAAGGAGTATATTACAGAGAATAGAAAGTACGAAGATGAATTATCAAATACGACACAAGAAAAAAATATATAAGACTAACACAAAGTTTGAGAATTTTTCTGTTTCTTTCTGCTCTCGGGTTTGAGTTTCTTTTGACATTTGCAAATCCCTATTAGTCAAAAGCTCCATGTGAAACCATGAAAAAAGAACACAAAAAGTACGATGAAACAATAAAATCAGAGCAGTATTTTACTGGTAACGAAAGAAAGAAACATTGATAAGAAAACAAACAAAACAAAGGTCCATGATCATGATAATCTCTCTATCTGATGATCCCCTCACTCTCTCTCTTTCTCTTTCTACATAGTAATTATCTAGAGATATATATATATATATATGTATGGTCAGTGATATACATAATCAAGGACCAAAAAAAGAAGACTATTATTTACAAATAATTTAGAGAACTACACTTACAGTGTGTTTAGCGTTGGTGAAAGTCATGGTTAAGATCATTGAGGACACACTAATTAACCTCTTTGCCATGTCTTCTTTCGTACTACTAATAATTTACCATCATTATCCTCGCACTTCCTTTCTATGGTATAATCATTTCTAGTCTGAAGAACATATCCAAGATTCCATCATACCTTCACCTCTTCCCCCGCCTCCTCCTCCCGCGGCTGATGCGACATTATCCGATCCCTTATCGCCGGGAAAACTGGACGAAGAAGGACTGAAATTGAGCTTGCCTTGTGCGGCATTTCGGACTTGACAATGATCATTTTCATGGATTGAGCCCATCCCATTTCCCCAACTGATTGGAGAATTGTGGCTGTTGTTTCTTGGCATGGTTTGATCGGGAGAAATGAGGCCAGGAAGCCCGCTGAGGGTGGTGGGGTTAACGGGACCACCCTGGCTCAATCCGAAATCATCTAAGAAGGATATTTTGAGACGTGAATCATTTGAAGGGGTCTCCAGTGATGAGCCTTGGGAGGTTTTTGCAGGATTAGACTGCAGGAGGGAAGTGAGAATTGGGTGTGGAACGTTGAAAAGAGAAGAACTCTGGGGAGGAGGCTGCTTCAAAAGGGCCAACTCGGAAGACAGTTGGTAGTTAAGAGAGGTGGTTGCAGTGGGGGCAGTATTCATATTCAGTCCAGAAGTGTTTGATGAAGCAATATTCACATGATCAATCACAGAAGAAGTCAACAATGAAGAAGACGAAGAAGTAAGAAATGGCGGTGGTAGTTGAACTTTCTGAGGAAAAGGCCTCCGGAGATAGGATGGTTGTTGAGAGGTGTCCAAGGGAAGATTAGATCTCATGCTAGAGGGCGTACCGTAAAGATCGAGTCTGGCTCTCGGAAACGGTGAGGACGACCCTGTAAACGGTGGTGCTGGGATGCCAGTAAACTCCTGAACCATGGCTCTGAAATTTGTGGTGTCCGTCGTCAGTACTGTGGTTGGTGCACGCCTTGAAGCTCTGGACCGTTTCTTGGGATTACGTGGCGCAGGGGGCTGATGATCCGCCGCAGCTCTCGGTGTGTTGGAAGCACTCGAGTTTTCAGGCACGGAAGGAATTGAAACAGCGGGATTTTGGACCAGACCTTGATGGGCAAAAAGTGATTGGATTTGGAGAGAGGATGATGAAGGCAGGACGGAGTTGTTATTGATCTCAGTGCAATTGGGCTCAGATCCTAGGGTTTTAGACCAGGGCATGTCTAAATTCAGAAGAGTGTTGGCGTTGTGGAATGGTGGTCGTGACATGGGGTCGAAGTAATTGGACAGAGGGTCAAACATGGCGGAGGAAGGTGGTGGTTGATTAGAAATGGGACCAACATGGGATGCTGCTGCTGCTGCTGCTGCTGCTGCTGCTGCTGCAGCTGAATTATTGTTCATGATAGCTACTGAGATCGCATCGGCGCGTGAATCAAACTCTTCATCTCCACTTGATGACTGGAGACTCCCACTGTTTCCAGAATCCATAAGTACTCTCTAGCTCCTGTAAGAAAGAGAGTGCGAGAGTTGAATTCTAGAAATCCCAATAGAGAGAGAGAAAGAGGCTACGAATAAGGAATAACGTAAGGGGAGACAGACAGAGATATGGAGAGAGATTTTGCACCTGCTGCAGAGAGATTTTGGTCACTTACAAACAATCCCCCATTTAATAGTAGTAAGCTGCTGCAAAAGAAACAAAGACCTTTCTTCTTCTCATCAATGGATTTTCAGAAAGTACCCATTTCTTTTTCCCAAAAAAAAACCCCTTTAAAGCTCTTCCCTGATCTGCAAAGGGAAAACAATCTGACTCGAGGCTTTTTTCTCTCGCTTTTTATCTCCCTTCTTTCTTTTTTGTCAAAAACCCAAAAGTGTCCTCCTTTAAAGAAGACTGAAAAACTCAACCATGGATCGTCAAATTGATCCTTTCCCAAGAGAAATAGAGATAGGATCTCTGTTATGGCTTTTATGGCTTATGGTTGGATTAGGGTTTAAACACACACAAAAAGGCAAAAAAGAGAGAGGAAGAGAGGGAAGGAGGGAAGGAGAAGAAACGAGAGTGAAAAAAGAGCAATCTTTTTAACCATACACATCTATAAAAGAGAGGCGGCTTCAGCTCACGTCTCCACTAAAAAGATCAGAGTGGGGTACGCTAGAGAGAGGACTGTGAACACTCAAAGCAAAGGGACGCACAACTTAGACGGTGGACCTTCTACTTCTAATTTATCCATAGTAATTAATTTTACAAAAAATCAAATATTTTCATATTTATAGTTTGAAATATGAGGAAAAATTAAGAAGAAATATCTTCAAGTATCTGTAATAATTGTTGGCGGGAATGGAATAATATTTTTGTAATATATAGTAATATTATCATATAATATGTATTTTATTATTGATGGGATACTTTAATAAAAAAAAATTACTAGAAAAGGATGGCATTCATTCATGAAATAATGTGGCGGGGAAGAAGCCAAATTAAGATGAAGATTGGTTGTTGTTGAAAGGTATGAAGGAAACAGATCGGCACCACAACATCACCTGTTAAGATCACCTTTCAAATTGACAAGTCAATATGTATCATAATACTTGCTTCAGCCTTAATTCATTTGAATATACATATATAGCATCCAATAAATATAAGTATTTTTCTCTATTTAGAATTTAATAATTCTTTTAAAAAAATTAACTTGTTTTACTTTAAATATATAAACAATTCTAAAATAAAAATAAAGATATTAAAAAAAAAAACCAGAGTAATATATATGCTCAATGATAAATAAATAGAGGGATGGATCTGCTACTGAGCATCTCCAGTGTAGCTTTCAGTTGACATCTGCTGCAATTGTTAATTAGGAGGTTTGACCGAGTCAAGAAGCCATTGATGCAAAGCTTGAGAAAAAGGAAAAAGAAAGAGGAATAAGTATAACAGCAGAAAAGTTATTATTGTGAAGCTACAGAGAGACTTCAGAGAATCTGTTGCCGTCTCCATCCCTTCCACTGAATTGTAGGCATGTGGTGGAGAAAATGATTATGAATCTCCGTGAATTTCCTACTTTACCTCTCCTACTTATTTAAGTTTTTCACATTCCCAAATATCATTCAAATCAATAGAATACATATGAATATTATAGTAAGTGATAGAGTTCAAATTATGGTGAAATCATCATAACAATATTATTACTGGATAACATTTTATCTGCATGTATTTATATGGTTAATATATAAAAATTTTATTAAAAAAATACAAGTATACTTATTGCATTTTATAATATTTTTGCCCGTACGTATAGATGCATATTTGATCATTTTTCAGATTAAGCAAAGATGGGATATTGGATGGACGGATCAGTTGAACAACACTTGAAAGTTGCTACAACTATCAGAACTACTAATAATTAAAAGGGTCACTATTAAGGTCTTTCATAGAACATAAAATGGAGTACTAGTATAAAATGTTATTTAATGAACACCATAAGTTAGCTTTCTTCTAGTTGCAGTACTGCCTGTAGGCTTTCCCTTTTCTTGAATTTTTGGTATGTTTTCCAATTGTATAGATACATATGATTTGCTGCCCCTTTTTTGTGTATTATAACTATCAATCTTTTGTACCAAATACCATACACCAAACAGCACAAATTCCCACCCTCCTAGAGGGGCCGTTTTCATTTTTACCCAAATTAAAACAATAATTTCTTATTTATCCAATTCTTCACAACATTTTACAATTACCCATATCCAAAACTAACTTTTCATTCTATACCCATTTTGACTTTTAATTAAAATAAAAAAATCAAAACATAACATTTATTCTCCTTTAACATGCATTTACTATCTTACCCCTCAGCATTCAACACACCCAACCGAATCCAACTACCCGTAAAATGAATTGAAGAAACTACAACTAACATCATTCATTTGATCAGAAGTTTTGAACCATAGCTAAGAAAATTGCTCAAAGAACCATTCCCTTATAGGAGAGAAAGAAAAAAACTAGCTTTTTATTGTGTTCGGTTGTTCATATTTGTTTTCAGAAATCAAGAAGACAAAGGTAGGGGGTGTTCGAAGGTACATTGTTTGGTTTGTTTCTTTATTATTTTTTTTTCTTTGGTGTTTGGAAATCTGGGTTTGTTCGTTCTGTATTGTTTATCCTTGAGGAGGAAGGAAGGTAGGATTGCAGAGATTTCCGTAGAAATGAGGAGATTTCGAGACCCAAGATTTCGAGACATATATTGGATTTGGGATTTCGAGACAGAATATTTCAAGACATATATTGAATTTGAGATTTCGAGACAAAGTAGGCTTTCGGGACAAGAGATGAGACTTTGTAGACACACATAGGGGATTCGAGACAGAGTATTTCGAGACTCAGGATTTCGAGACATACATTGGATTTGGTATTTCGAGACAGAATATTTTGAGACATATATTGTATTTGGTATTTCGAGACACATATTGATTTCTAGGATATTTCTAGACACAAATACTGGGTTTCGAAACACAAATAGAGGATTTTGAGATATTATAGTTGATTTCGAGACACATGTAGAAATGGATTACATGAGGATTGCTGTTCACGAGGGTTCTCTAGATGGAAGGGTGCGTGCACTAGTCGTACCCT
>JAOXNR010000028.1:19259500-19290479 GCA_028571225.1 Parsonsia alboflavescens
CCCCCCCCCCCCCCCCCCCCCCCCCCCCCCCCCCCCCCCCCCCCCCAAGAGAGCAATAGGAGTGTCTCTCAATTGAAAAAATTCTTAGTATAAAAGTCTTAATCTGGAATCAACATGCATCTATTAATTTCCTGTCCTACTATTGTGTTTTACTTAAAAGTTAAATAATTTATAGAAAACAAAATACTTGGAAAGACAAAAAGAAAGGAAAAATGAAAATTACTGAGGCGTTTGAGCTTTCTTGGTTTGGCCCAATGGACTACCATAAATTTAATCGCATCTATTCTCATTCTGAGTGAGGCAGTAGCTGGATGGCCCAGCCCAAACCTTTTCACCTACTATAATTAACAAAGTTAAATAAAAAAAAAAGTGTAAAATTATTTTTATTACCATATATATATACACGCCCGTAGCTAAATATAAATTATTTTAATTGATTTTTTTCTCCTCACTAATTATAAATCATTATGATTAGTTAATTAAATATTTGCACGTATTTTTTCTTATATTATCCCTTTAATGATATATTCATAAAATGATATTTATATTATTTAAAAGATGATTAGAGGATATTTTAAAAGGAAAAAATTTTTTCATAATTTTTACAAAAATCAACGACCGGTAACTCATATTTAGTGATGAAGGAAGTGTATTTTATATTATTATATATATTTTATTGCATTGTGATATTTTTTATTAAAACACAAAATTTTCATGAGAAAATTATTACTTAGTATTTTTTATTCTAAAATAAAGAAACTTTGCTCTGCTGATTCACCACCATGACACGTGAAGCGAACACGTTTCAGCCATGCAAATCCGTTTCATGTCATGCCTCTCTCAATCGTTACCACTTCATCTCGATATCGTCTCTTGGAATCTATCACAACACTTCCCAACAGATCACACACAGAGCATCGCAAGAACCCAATTATAGCAAGATGTCGAAGAAGAGCTTGTTAAGAGACGGATACAAGAAGATAACTGGCTTGTTTTGCAGAGCAGAACCAAAAGAACTCAACTTTCCAAGTTTAAAAGCCACCCTGCTGCCCAACAACACGCAGAGGAAGCTATCGAGTTTCATTATGATGTCAAAGACACTGGCATAAATAATAATCTGAAGAAGGAATTCAAGATTTACAGATGGAGCACAGATGATCCCACTAAGAAGCCTCATCTCCAATCCTTTTCTGTTGACCTCTCCGCCTGTGGCCCAATGGTTTACATATATATAATAATAATAATCCCCGCCCCCCTGTTTCTCTTTAATTAGCAAGAAATTAATTAAAAGACTTATTGAAGGTGATGAATAAGTCGGTTTGTAGGTTTTGGATGTGTTGCATAAGATAAAAAGCGAAGAGGATTCGAGTTTGAGCTATAGAAGGTCATGTAGAGAGGGAATTTGTGGATCTTTGTGGATCTTGTGGGAGTAATACGGTGGCATGCCTTAACCCTATAGATAAGGACGCGACTAAGACTACGACAATTTCTCCACTTCCTTATATGTTTGTGATCAAAGACTTGGTCGTTGATTTGACCAATTTTTACCAGCAGTACAGTGAGAGCTCAATTATATTCTGATCTCATTAATTCATTTTGTAATTATTATTATTTCGGTTATAATTAATCGTGTCTGAGACGTTTAATTAATCTTTACGTAGATCGATAGAGCCATGGCTGAAAACAAAGAAGCCTCCTCCTGATGAGGGACGAGAGCACCGGCAAACACCGGCAGAAAGGGCAAGACTGGACGGTCTTTACGAGTGCATACTATGTGCCTGCTGTAGTGCATCTTGCCCTTCCTATTGGTGGAATCCCGAAGAGTTTCTTGGACCAGCTCCTTTGCTTCATGCATATAGATGGATATCTGATAGGTACGTAATTGAGTATTACTATATAATTAATTAAAGAACTTCAATTTTCATGCATTAATTCGGGAAAAAAATTATTAATTAAGTTGGAAATTATTCGAGTAATTACTGACCTGCCGATGCGTATATGGATGGGATTTGATGCAGTCGAGATGATTATACAGAGGAGAGGCTGCAGGCATTGACAGGGGATCAGAAAAGGTTATATCGGTGCCGGACAATCAGAAACTGCACGGCCACGTGCCCTAAGAGTTTGAACCCTGCAAATGCAATCAACAAGATGAAGACCGGACATCTTTTAGATAAACCGGTTGAAGAAACAGAGGATCAACCTCAGCCTTCTCGTTTGCAGGCCTAATTATGTGCTACGCCTTATTTGGTTCCTTGGCTAATCAACTTAATTAATCTGATCTTTATTTAAAACCCTATTTACCAAAGATCCCCGTAATATCCATCCTATGTACGTATTATTAAGTAATTTTATTTTATCTCAATTAATAAATGGTTAAGCAATGGGGACCAGAAAGAGAGAATGTGAATCAATAAATTTTTCTTTATTTTTTTGACTGGATACTTATTTTTTTGCTGAGTTATATTTTACTATATTTTTCTTTTCTTTTTAAAAAGAGAACAATGTAAAAGGTGGTACTTGCAAAAACCTAAACATTAGATGTCGCGATTCACCAAATTTAACTATTCACAAAATTCTTTACTTTAATTGACTTTTATTTACAGTATACTACATTTACTTTGGGATTTGACTTTTGAGAGGAGGAGACTTTGACTTTGATTATTGAATCATTATTCTATTAGTACGATTAGTTAGACTGTAATTAGCTATTTTTGATTTTTGTCTTGAGCAACAAGTTACTCCATTTGTTTTGTTTACAAATAACACCATTTCCTTGGCAAGAAGTTATATATCTTTTAATTTGTGAACATTGAGAAAATTTTGGAGGAAAATGGGAGAATGAAATCATAAATCTTCCTGATGAAGCCTTCGCTTGCGAAAGCCTCGTCATACGAAACATATTTTTTCTCAATGTAAATAAAATATCTACACAGGATATTATAGAAGAAGAAATGTCTTTAATTCATAAAATTAAAATTATTTATTTATAAAAATTCAAAAAAGTAACAGTTTTAATTTAAAAGGTCCAGTATCTTTCTTTAATTATATAGTTAACAGTAATTTAGAATACATTAAATCTCTTTTATTTTATTTATTTAGTTTTTGAAAATACTTATAATATATAAATACATAAATTCTATTTATTTTATATTTATTACTACAATATTCAATAAAACGAGGATTTACCAATTACAATAAAACACGGACTCTTCAACTAATCCTATATGGGATTGAATATTGATAGCTTGATACTCTATAAAAAGGGGTCACAATCACATAAATAGGTATCTTCTCTCTTTTCTTTTCTGAGCTTTACCGCAATTTGCATTCTTTCTCTCTCAATATCTGACTTAAGCATTCGATTTGGATCTTGATCCTTGTAGGTTTCCCGGATGGCTCACATGTTGATTTAGTTGGAGTCTGAACTAGCCCCCATCGATAAGAGTTCTGGCTACATTGACCGATTCTTGAGTTTAAATTTTTTATTTATAAGGTCGAAACATCGATCGATTCCTGAATTTAATTTCTTCACACAATTTTGAAACATTGGCCGATTCATGAGTTTAAAATTTTCATTCACACTTTCGAAACATTGACCAATTCATAAGTTCAAATTTTTCATTCACAAGGTCGAATCATCGATTGATTCCTGAATTTCTTCATATAATTTCGATACATTGGCCGATTCATGGGTTTAGAGTTATCATATTCATACAAGACCGAATCATGAGTTATCATATTCACACAAAGCCGAATTGCATAGGTCAAATCATTAGTTAAAACATTCACACATAGCTGAATTACACGAATTACACATGATTGAATCATGTTTTATCAAACTCACACTAGGCCCTAACATCAATTAAAAGACCAGAACGAGCACAAGGCAACACAAACCATGTAGTCGCAAAATCATGACATCACACCTTTCCACACTTTTCTCTCCCGTGTGCATACAAATCATACATTTAGATATTTCATATTTTGTTCAAATTTTCGGATATGCATATAGTGTATAAATATACTATATTCCTTTTATTTTTATTTATTTTGAAGAGATACTTATAGTGTATAAATATACTAAATCTCTTTTGTTTATTTATTTATTTTGAAGAGATGCTTATTGTGTACAAATACCTAAAGCTCTTTAGTTCATTTATTTATTTTGTAAAGATGCTTATAGTGTATTTTCTTTATTTAATTTTTAGAAATGCTTATAATGTACAAATATGCAAATCCTATTCATCTTATATTTATCACTACAATATTCAATAGAATACGGATTTTCCAATTACAACATAATAAGGACTCTACAACTAATCCTACATGGGATTGAATAAGGATAGATTGATACTCTATGGTCACAATCAAATAAACAGGTATTTTTTCTCTCTTTCTGTTTTCTGAGTTTTACTGCAATTTGCATTCTCTCTTTTAATATCTGACTTAAGCATCGGAGTGTGATATTGGGATACGCCCCTTCCACATGGTGATCTAATCATAGTCTGACCCAAGCCCATCTGTAAGAGTTCCAACTTCATCATTAATAAAATCAAATGAAATTAGTCAGAAAAATGTGTTTATTTTAATATATTATTATTGTTTTTATTATTATTCCTTTTTGTCATTTAAAATCTAAAAAATTATTTAATTTAAAATAATTGAGAAATTTTATAATTCCTTTTTAAACAAATCATTTGATAATTGGAAAAAACTGAAGCATTATTTGATTTTCAATTTTTAAAAGGATTATTATTAAAATAATAATGACAAAACTCCTTAAAATTTAAAACAGGTTACTCAAGAATTTATATATATATATATATATTTATATATATATATATATATATATGTATCAATGAGTATTTAATAAACAAATTTCAATTTAATTTTTTGATCTAATTAAATATTAGAATTAATTAACATGAGTTTTATTTAATGTGAAGAATATTTTAGCCCAAAATAAATATATATTAAAATAATCCTCACTTAGTTGTACTTGTAATGTATCTTAATCCTTAAGCCTAAAGGATGAAGTAATTAAAGGGAATAAACAAAATTTTTCCTGCGAAAAAGAAAACAAAACGACGTCGACGCCACCTGTTTCACCAAAATCTGAGATTCCTTGTGTCATGTCACTCATGAATAAACCATGTAACCCCTTCAGTTAGCAGAAGGGCAACTGGGCAAGGTTTTTCAACACTTTCTCTGCCAAAAGAAAAAAATTATAGAGAAAATAAGGAAGAGACAAGGAGAGGATCGAAATGCCAATGTCCAGGTTTTTGTTCACGTCCTTAAGAAATCGGTCGGCCGAGTCTTTTAGCGTCTTGAAAAGGCAAGGGTTCTTCTCTCTGGGATTGTAGTTCCTTTTGATTAATATTTTGCATCAAATCGTGGGTTTTGTTTATATGTACCAGTTTGGAGTTTTATCAAACCCTGAAATGATTCCTGCTGTTGCTTGTTGGTCGGCTGGGGAATGTGCTTCTCGATATATGACGTTGTTTTTCATTTCTATTTTGATAATTCTTGTTCAATTGTGAATGAAATTTGACGAAAGGTATGGTTGAGGATGCTGTATTAGTTTGGACATTCTTCTTATCTCCTTTTGTTCGAAGATAGGGTAGTGAAGTATTCTTGATATCTATTAAGAGTAACGGTAATATTTTCCCCTCTCTTTTTTCCTTTTGCCTGAATCCGCGATTCTGCCATTGTTTGTGCCTTATATCAGAATGCCCTTTTGGGAAACTTTGCTAGAAAGTTTCTTCTGATGATTGAATGCTATTCTAGTTATAAGGACTCAAGAATTTTCCCTCGATTTGTCTTTTTTCGATAATCTGATTAGATTATCGAAATGGGTATTGACAAGGTTGTTTTTGTGACTTTATTGATGATTCTCTGGATGGAGATTGAAGTGTTCTGATGTTTATGGCTCATAAACATCTTGATGTATTGCTTAATTATATCTGGAAAGAGTTTTCCTTTGGTTGTGCAAAACCATTGTCCATGAGCAGGACAATGAATTGTTGTGGCTGAGGCAAAGTATGGTCCACAACCAATGGCGCTCTTAGTTTTAATTTAATATATGCAACTCATTCTTTTCCTTTTTAAGTATATCTCACTCTCCCTATGCACTTACAGAGAAATATAACATATAGAATAGTTACACCCCTTGCTCCTGCAGATGAAAAGAACACAAACATTTAGAAACATAGTATTGTTCTCTTATCATTTCTAAACAATGTTTTATTCCATCCTTCTGTAGGTTTGTTCCATCTAAGAGATTACACTCCAGGAGCCATCTCAGATCAGCACAAGACTCAAATCCTACTCCTTTGTTTCCTAGAGAAAAACTGACATCTCATTCTTGGAGAACTTATATCATTGTATCTTAATTCTACTCCTTTCGCTCCTTTAGAATTTATTATTCATGGTACTTATGCTTTGGTTTTTCCACTGATTGTATTGCAATCCCCTATCGTAACTATCTTCATCTTAGTTTGCTTTTTGCAGCCTGGTGCTTTTTTGGGTGGAGTTGGTGGTTTGGTTTTTTTAATCCATTACAACGATGAAAGGAGGGCAATTCCTAAAGGTGTTCTTTATGTTCCTTTTTTGAATTCTGTTTGCTCATTAAGAATGCCATTTCTTCTTTCCTTCCAGACCTGAATTCCTCTCGTTTTCTCCAGTTTATTAGCATTTTTCTAGGCAATTGATGCTGCACAGTTAGATTGTTTAAGAAATTTGTGTGTATTCTTTCAGGGTAATTGTTTTGGACTTTGGATTTAGCATTTTCTTTTGCACTTTCATGCTATAAAAATGGAAAAAGGAGTTGATAAGTTTTGTTATACTTAGATGAGGTTTTCACAGGGTTACTTCATTGACATCTCTAAAAGTTTGAATGAAATTGCTTAAGACTCCCTTTCAGTAATTAGACACCTTTCCAGTACAATATGTACAATGTAATGAGTTAAATGTCACTGGGCCAGGAAGAGGCTATTAGGGCTTCCAGCTTGGGTTTTGACATGTCTCTGTTTGGAATAAAGCAGAATAGTGATATCAATTTTCTTCTTCATGCTAGTTTCACGGGTCTTCTGGGCTACATGTTACTGACAAATCAGGTAAGGACTTTTGCATGCTAGAACAACTTGTATCTGTTGCTGTTGCATATTTCTGTTTTCTGGGAGATTTTCTGAGTAGACTTTTATGTTTCTTTTGAGAAGTTGTTACTAATTGAACCTTTCTTATGACCTTCACTGTAAAAAATCTTCAGTTTCAGTATAATTTAATCTTACTGCAACAAATTTTATTGTCTGCAGCAAAATAAATTTTTAATACTTGCCAAATGAGTTATAAATTAGTTGCTAACAATATTCTTCCCCATTTCAAATGGAAGCAGGAGAGGGTGAAAAGTTTGAAAGAAGTGCAATTCAAGGACCTATCATTGGTGGTCCTTTCACTCTGATTGATACAGAATGTCGGATGGTAAACGAACGCAGTCTTCAAGGAAATTGGGTACTCCTCTACTTTGGTTGTACTTCATCTCCAGACGTTGGCCCTGCAGAAGTTCAGAAGATGGCCAAAGCTATTGACATATTAGGTTCTATTTTTTTCACTACTGTGTCTAACCACTTTTTGTCATATTTTCCAAGACCAATTGTTGATGGTATATATATATATTTTTTTACATATATATTATGGTGACAAGAATCAAAAGAGAATCAAAGAGTTCTTCCAGTTTTTGTTTCGATTGATCCTCAGCGTGATTGCCCCTCACACTTGCGTGCTTATCTAAGAGGTTAGATTTCCTCGTATTTGCTTTTCATTGATGGCATATCACTTCTCTCCTCATGCTGCAACATTTCCTGACCTCAAGTACTAAATGTTTGCATGTAATGCTTCTATTCAAATTCGAATGCAGAGTTTGATCAAAGAATCGTGGGATTGACTGGCCCTGTTGCTGCAATAAGACAGATGGCACAAGAATACCGAGTTTATTTTAGGAAGGTTTATGAAGAAGGAGATGATTATCTTGTTGAATCTTCCAATAACATGTAAACTTCAGTCCTTGTCGTCATGCTCATCTAGGACCTTCCTTTTTCCTTTTCTGGACTTATCTATGCTAAATTTTTTAATAAAGCCTGACATACATTATAACATCCATAGGTATCTGCTCAATCCAAACATGGAAGTGGTGAAAAGCTTTGGTGTCGAATATAACGCAGAAGAACTTTGCAATGCCATAGTCAAAGAGATGAAGAAAACTCAACCATAGTTATTCTTTCCCACTTGGATTTGCCAAGAATGGTTGAAGCAGAGCACCACATTTGGGATGCCAATTGTCCAGGGTAATTGAAATTAAAAGTTTGGACTTGATTTTGCTTCAATTCCTTAGATGCCCTTTTTTTTTGCTTCAATTCCTTAGATGCCCTTTTTTTTTTTGTTACACTAGAAATACTTGCAAGAATTAATGTTGTGACTTGGTTGGAAGGCTTTTTTTAAGGTCTTGGAAAACGTTCATATTCCAGAATGCAAAGGTGTCAATCTCTTTGCATTTCTATGTTCACTCACCATACCTTTATGAGAAAAAGATATTGACATTTCTAAGACTGATGATGTCTTGGTGGGAGGATTAGATTTACACGTGTAAAACATGCAAAACCAGCAAGCAATTAAATTTTCTCTTGAGTTTCTATTTTCTGAAATCCATGTAAGCCCTTCTTGATTACTAGCTCAGGGGATACCTTTTTCTCATTCCTATTGAGGTTGGTTGAGATTCATATTCAGATTATTTGCTGTTGAAAATTTTACTTAATTATTTTCTATTTTGTGGATTAATTATGTGTTTCAAAATACTACTACAAGTTAAGGTAGGCGGTTACCTTTTTCTTTACAAAATGTCTACTTTAAAAAAAAAAAAAAAGTTCTAAAATACTATCTATGCCACGTTTTAAAAAGATATATTCAATGCATTTTTTTCCCACTTTACCTTTTTTTTTAAAAAAAAGGAAACAAAATTTCAACCATTACTGCTCATAAGAATCTTACTCATTTCTCCCACGATCGACGGAATTCTAAATCAAATTATTCAAAAATTATTATCTAATAATTATATTGAAAATTGTAAGATGAACTTATGCTAAGACGGGACAACAGTATATGATTCTATTATACATATTTATAGCAGATTTTCAAACTATAAAAAACCTTTATTTTTCTTCCTTCTTTGATTTCTCAGTGAACCAAGTGTCAATATTTTTTAAAAAATAAAACAAAAATTTTATTATATAAATTTTATTTTTCTTATTTATTGCCTTTTAAATACAGTGAACAATAATATTTATAATATAATAAAGATCCAATAAATTTATTCATATTAATTTAATTATTTTTTTAAAAAATATAATATCAATCACATTTATTATTATCAAATAAGAAATATTAATAATTTTAATTTTGTAAAAAAATATTATTAAATTTCTTATTTAATACCTTTTAAATACAATGAACAATAATATTTATAATATAATAAAAGTTCACTACCCTATGACAATACAATTTTGTTTTAGAAATATTGATGTTATCTTGCCACTTTAATCATCAGGGTTTTGAATCCTCTTCTTTGCAATAGAAACTGAAAATTTTGATTTTTGCATGATTTTTTATTTCTCACCCTTTCACGTGTCATATGGATAATTTTAAAAAATATTTACGTTCTCTGTCATTGAATATAAATCATTTTAATTAAATTTTTTCTCCACTAATTATAAGTTATTGTCATTAATTAATTAAGTATTTGAAGGTATTTTTTTTTATATTATCACTCTAATGGTATACTAATAAAATAGTGTTCAGATTTTTGAAAGGTGATTAAAGAACATTTTAGGAAAAAAAATTGGGTTTTAATTTTTGTAAAACTACCGTTGGTGACTTATATTTAGTAACGAATGGAGTATAAAATATTATTCATCCTTATTCATATCTTTCTTGGATAGAATGAATAATACTATTTTCAATTTAATAAATGTTCAATATATGTATTTAATTCATATTGATCCAAAAAATAAAATTATTTTTTTATTAAAAAAAATACTCTTCACATTTCTATCCATTTTTTTTAAAAAATAATTTATTCAAAATATTGCAAAAATAATTATAAAAATACCTTTATATTTTCATCTAAAACATTTTTTTAAAATTACCTTCACTATTCTTATGTATCATTCTAAAATACAATGAATAATAATATTCATAATTTAATAAACATTCAATATAAGTATTTAATTGATATTGATCCAAAATTTTACAATTTTTTTTTTCAGAAAAACTAAACACATTTCTATCTATTCCTTTTTCAAAAAATTTATTCAAAATATTATCTAAAATAATTATTAAAAAAAATTCATACTTTTATCTAGAATAATATTATATTATATCATAATATTTGTTAAATTAATTTTCTATAGAATGTCCGTGGTAACCCACTTAGTTGAAATCATTACTGACTAGCAAAGAATCCTTTTTTTTTTTTTCAAAAGAAATGATTTGGGTTCATGAATGAAAAGACAGTTGTTACTAACTGCCGTACAATTTATAAACGGAGGGTAAAATCAAAATTAATAATTCTTGCCTCCAAGGTCTAGCAAAACTCACCTATGTATATAGGATGTAAGTTTGATTTCTATTTAAGAGCGGGGTTGACTCGTTGCATTCAATGGTTAAAAGGTAGACTATTTTTAAGTCCCACTGAAGTACATCGATCAATTTATAATCTTCACGTGATTTAAAGACGGACGCGTGTGAGACCCCTATTTGATGGGATTCACCATATAAATTAGAATGAGAATCCTTAAAACCAATAGCATATTTTATTGTTTATCTATATCTATATTAATATATATAAATAATCCCCGTAGTACGAGAGGTTGATAAGTGTCATTCTTTGAAAGTTTAAGACATTATTTTCACTTTTTAATTGCTAGATAAACGATAACATATTTCAGAAAAAGAGATAATAATGAAAGAGAGTTTGATGATATTTTAAAATATAAATATTTGCAAAAATCATCATTATCTGAATTCGTAGTCGCAGCCAGTTTTATTTTGAAACTGAATTATTATCCCACATCACTAAATTAAGAAGGTCAAAGAGATAGAAGTTGGTATAAAATTGACAAACCATAAACTTAAAGATTCATATATTTCTCGATTACTTTGTTTGAAATTAATATATAATACAAATAACTAATATTATATATTAAATATCATTAATAAGATTAATATATAAATATTATTAATTATACCATCAAGGCTTTATGGTTTTTTTTTTCTTCAGGAAAGAAACAGAAATATAACGTAATAAAATATAATACAATGATAATTGGTTTTGAGCTATTATTTGTGTTTAAATATAAATAAAATATAGTATAATATTAGTTTATTTAAGGGGATTCTAGAAAATAAAAAATTTTTTTTTTATCTTCTCAAATATTATTAAATCAACTAAGTATAGACTATTAATTATTAAATAAATAAATAAATAAATAAATAAATATACATATATAAAAGACAAACAATGAACTTTGATTTTTAAAATACTAATGAAGTTTTGAAATTTAAACAAATTATGTATGAATATCAATATATTATGATAAATTTACAAAATGGTATGTTAAGGGATTCTAGAAAAGAAAAGAAAAAAATCTTTTATGTTCCCAAATAATATTAAATCAACTAAGTATACTTTAAGGTTTTTTTTTTGGGGGTGGGGGGTAAATATTAAAAATTTTATTTCATTGAATAATTAAAAATTAAATTATATATATATATTTATAATTGTCAACTTTTGATTTTTAGGATATTAATGAAGTTTTGAAATTTTAAAAAATTTATATAGGAGTAGTATGTTTTTATAAAATAAAATTTTAATTCATAATTTTTAAAAAGTAGTAATGGGTCTTTAAAGGGTTTCAAATCTTCTGTTACACTTTAATTATGTCCAAATTATTTATTTTTTCTCTCTCTCATTGTATGGATATTAAAATTGGGGAAAGTGATAATAAGGAAGAGCGGATCAAATTAAACCTTTAAAGAGATAAAGAAAAAAATATTAAGTTATACTTATTATGTGTAAAATTTCAATTTAAAAGATTTTCAAGAATCAAAACTTTATATATATATATATATATATTTATATTTATACATATATAGATTAATATTATATTTATATATATTTAGAAAATTAAATGATTTAAGTCGCTAGAAAAATAAATTATAACTATACGATTAATAAAATTACCTGAAAAGAAAATAATCATCACATAATTTAAAAAAATTAAATTACTTTTAAAATAGTCTTCACATAAATAAAAAAAATGTCAAATTTTTATATATGAGCTTAAAGAATATAAGAATCCTGAATCAAATAATTAGTTAAATTTAACTTAAATCTAGCATTTGGAAAATATTTATAGTAAATATATTAAAAAGAAAACGTTTATTTTTTAAAAGACCTTTTTTTTTCTTCTATTAATGTATATATAAATTTTTTTTGAATTTATTTAAATCAAAGAATCAAGTAATATAGATTATTTTATTGGATGGTGTAGAAAATGTTATAAAATCCGGAGTTTAATATTTATTTACAACCAAACGTACATTAAAGAATTGAGACAATTTGATTATGTTAACTTCCAATTAAGACCATATAAAACTTTACATTATTTCTTATTTTAAAAGAATTATAAGAATACAAAATACTGACCTGAACAATAGTAAAATAAAAAGGTATAAAATACTAGAGTAAATATATAATATATTTTGAAAATACTATAATAGATCATAATGATATCTACATACGTACATATTAACTAATACTCAACCAGTCAGTATTTATAAGTCACTGATTTTCATTTTGTAAAATTAAGAAAATCTTTTTTTCCTTAAATGCTTTTATGCAAGATTTGAAGGGAGTAAAGAGTTTTGGAAAGAGAGAGATGAATAGCTCAGACATGAGTGATAAGGGAAAACTCAACCAACTACCAAATAAACTAATATTAATAAATTATAATTTGTGATGATAAAAGTTAGCTTTCATGACTTATAAATAGTGATTGAGAAAGTATGAATTTAATTAATTGAATTTTTCTAAAAAATAATTGAAAACTATATATGAATATTTCTCGTTTTTTAATTTTAAACAAATTTTATTTTAAATAAGTGATGAATAATAAGTTAAATTACTTTTTTCTTAAATAAATTTTTATTTTTTATTTTATTAATTTATATTTTATACAACTATTATTAAGATTTAATGCATGAATTTTTATGCTAGTCTATAGTAATAGTAGTAGAACTTTGACCAAGCATGGGAGTGGAGGTCGTAGCTGTAGGTTCCAACTTAATTCTAATGACTTTCTCTTGTGTTCCAGCTGGCTCTCTTACGTGGCTAGATCTCCTCATGCCTCTCTATTTATAGTTTTTTATTATAAGTACTATAGTTCGAAAGGATGGTTAGGTAGTCCCTCCGAACGGATTGCACAAAGACCGGACCCTGGTAACTACTAACTACTACGTTTTCTGCTACGCTAAAAATATTAATTTATACTAGTATATCTTATAGATAAGAGATATTTAATTTTAATTAATTTTAAATAGGGTTTTTTTTTTCCAAAAAAATAAAATGTAAGGGACTCCTTTTTACTTGATTAGAGTTTAAAAAGTCTACGATGTGAATGAATCTATTTCTTTTCAATGGCTACGAAATGAAACCAAAAAAAAAAAAAAAAAAAAAAAAAACCCCCCTTGAAGGCATTGGCAAGACACAAATTTTTATCCTTTTTTCTCTGGCTAAAAATCTCGAGATCCTCCGAACGTAAATGACCGGGTCTCTTGGTTTCTTCGTCCACCACATAAACAGAAAAACAAAAGAAAATTGAAGGAAAAGCGTTTGAATCCTCTAACAATTCACATTACAGTTTTTCTTTCTCCAAAAATTAATAATTAATAATGATGATAAAATAGCTTTTTGTCAGATATTTTTTCCTCTTTTCTGCAATTCTTTTTCTTCTTCTTCTTCTTCTTTCCCCTCATGCAACAATCTTCTCATTTCAGGGGAGAGAGAGAGAAATGCAGAGAGGAGGGTTCTTCTATTTCCCCTTTTGTTTGTGGGGTTGCTGCCACTCCAGGAGGCTGTAATAATTTTGTACAATTCTATTACAGATGATAAAAAAAAAAACATCTCCAGGGGTGTAGGCATTTTGGATTTCTCCCCAAAACCCATTGTTTCTGCTACAATCAACATCTCTCTCTCTTCTTTTTCTTGCGTCCTATGCATTTTTAATGGTGTGGGGGACAGATTGAAGTCTGCTTCTTGATTTTCTTCGGCTTCCTTTTTGTTCTTTGGCCCACAAGTTGTTGAGCGTTTAAAAAATTTATAAATATAAAAAAACCCATCATCTATGATCAGACCGTTTCTTTTCTTTGCTTTTCCCCACCCACCCCCCACAGAAAATTCCCATGCAAGGTTTTAGTACATGTATTTGACATTCATTTCTCTTTCTTTTTCCCCATTTTTTGTTTTCCATTGCAAAGTTGCATTTTTCTTGGGCCGTATAAAAGGAATTTGAGAATTCGAACTTTCAAGAAAGATGTCAGAAATGGGAGATGCTTCACATGATCAGAGGAGAACGGGCTGTGGTCTGTTTTCATTTTTTGGACGACGGGGCACTCCCAGAAGAACAACATCAACGGGTTCAATTCCGACAGCGAGTGTCAATCACGTCCCGAGAGTTCCGAGCACCCCTAATTCGAAGAGGCGGAGAGGAGGGTCTGATATTGAGGCCTTCTTTGATGATGCTTCTTCTGAAGGTGATCACGTTAATAATTCTCATAGACAAGGTGATAGAATTATTGCTAGGCCTGGATCGAACCATGTCAAGTCTTCTTCTCCCATGAATCTTAGACAACAAAATCAAGTTCCTCCTGCATGTAGCCAAAATCAAGCCAGAAGTTCTCCAACTGGACAAGGCTATGCAGGAAGAAAGCTTCCACAGGGCACCACTGGGATTTCCGGTGAGCTGGAAACCATGATTGCCGATCACCAGAAATCAAAGGGTTCTAGTGCATTACTCCGGGCTTCCTCCAGCAATGTAATGCTGTATGGCAATTTGGGGAATTTAAGGCAAGGGGGTGGTAGTACTGGGTATTATTCGCATTCAAAAGAAGACCCTGTTTCGGCCGCATCCAATGGCAAATATTCAACCAGTGTTATGGGTAATGTAGTTAAGAAGCAAGATAATGAAGAGCCTGAAAAACCAGCTTCTCTCTGTAGAGCACTTTCTACAAGGATGGATCCTGAGGAATTGAAAATCTTGGGAAATGAGGATTACAAAAATGGGAGGTTTGCAGAGGCCTTGGCTTTGTATGAAGCTGCAATTTCTATTGATCCAAATAAAGCTGCTTATAGAAGCAATAAATCTGCGGCGTTAACTGCTCTAGGAAGGCTTCTTGAGGCAGCATTTGAATGCAGAGAAGCTATTCGGATTGAACCCCATTATCAAAGAGCTCATAATCGTTTGGCAACTCTTTATCTTAGGTAGATAGAAGTGATCTGCAATCTTTAGAATCAATTAGTTCACCATTAATGTCCATCTTAATTTCATTTCTTTTTTGTTAGATTGGGAGACGCAGAGAAGGCATTGTATCATTACAAGCATGCAGGGGCAGAAGCTGATCCAGACGTTCACACAAAGGCCAAGAAACTTCAGGGGCATCTCAGCAGGTGCACCGAAGCCAAGATTCAACGAGATTGGAAAACCCTTATAAAAGAAGCAGGGCTCGCTATATCATCAGGGGCCAATTCTGCTCCACAGGTTAGCCATATCAAGAAATCAACTTTGAAGAAAATTATTTTTTCTCTATCTGATTTTTCTTGAACTGAGTTCTTGTCCCCCCTGATTTATACAAAGATATTCGCATTGAAAGCGGAAGCCTACCTAAAGCTCCATATGCACCAAGAAGCAGATGAAACTATGAACAGTTGTCCTAAATTTGACGATGATGAGTGTACAAATTTTTTTGGTCCCATTGGTAATGCAGGCATATTAATCATACGGGCTCAAGTTGACATGGCTGCAGGCAGGTTAGTGTTGTTTATTTTTGCAACAAATGGGAATACCAAATCAATCATTAGGTGGTTTTGAAAAGGTCCTTTTTTGGTTATAGGAGGAAACATAAAATACTTTTTATTTAAAGTTTTGGCACGAGTCAAGATGCCTGGAGATGTCTTTGATTGATTCTGCATAAAAAGAATTCATTGGCATGGTATAATCCATACAGAAATTATAACCATGATTTGTGAACAACTCAAAAGGCAAAAACTTGTTGGAAAAAAGAGAAACCAAAAGTCACTTTTAGCTTTCTCTTTTGTTGCGATTTTCTTTTGCTTAAAAATCTTGGTTTTGAATCAGTCAGATTTAGGTAGCTTAAACATAATATCAACATGTTTGGTAAGCAATGCAATATTCTTTAATCCAATTTCCTAAGGATATTAATTCACTTGTTTCATTCACACAAACAATCCCAGATGACAAAGAACCGGTCAACTAAGTAACAGTCTTCCAACAAAACCGGCTGAATAAATGATTGTTCTTGACAGGTTTGATGATGCCGTGGCAGCAGCCCAACTGGCTGTTAAGCTTGATTCAAACAACAGGGAAACGAGCATGGTAGCCAGGAGAACAAGAGCTGTGGCAATAGCTAGATTAAATGGGAACGAACTCTTCAAAACTGGTAGATACTCAGAAGCATGCGTTGCATATGGAGAAGGACTAGAAAATGACCCTCAAAATGCAGTGTTGTTGTGCAATAGAGCTGCTTGTCGTTCAAAATTAGGCCAACATGAAAAAGCCCTCGAAGATTGCAATGCTGCCCTTAGCGTACGTCCATCGTTTAGCAAAGCTAGATTAAGAAGAGGCAATTGCCTTGCCAAGGTAATTAATTAAAAATACTCCTAAAAAAAAAAACCCTCTAATATTTAATCAACCGAATAATCCTAAACATAAATTTGTTTTCTGGTTGACAGTTGGAAAAATGGGAGGCATGTATACAAGATTTTGAGATGTTGTTGAAAGAGACACCGGACCAGGAGGAGGTCAGAAAGATGCTCAAGGAGGCTCAGGCACACCTCAAGAAACAGAGAGGAGGCCAAGACGTGAAGGCCATGAACAATGGAAATGCTAATAATGTCATCGTTGTGGTATCCAGTGAACAAGTTTTCAGAGACCACGTGACCTCATCTGGTAATAAAAAACACTACCTCTTTCACCTCTTTCTTCATAGAATATTTTTATCACTTTTATTCGAACAACCTACTTACGTATAATTAAAGATGAATAGAGCATATATTTATAATACATATAAATGTATTCTATAACATTAACATATATATGAATTCAATTTTGTGATTTCTGCCAATTTTCTAGGCGTGTACGTGGTACTGTTCTGTAACAAGGCTGGTGGAAAGCAAAATATGCATTTTTTGGAGCAACTACAGAAGAGATATTCATCAGTGAAGTTCCTCAAGGTTTCTTTCTTTGCTACCGTTTGACCGCCCCCCAAAAAAAAAAAAAAAAAAAAAAAAAAAAAATTTGCCTTAAAAATGATTCTCCAAAAGAATAGAAAATCTTTTGGTTTGGTCTAATTTGACTTTTCTTATATTGTAATTTGCAGGTGGAGGTCGAAGATCAACCTAACTTGGCAAAATCAGAAGGCGTGGGCTTATTGCCAGCCTTCAAGATATACAGGAATGGTTCAAAGACAAAAGATATTCCAGGAAGCAACCATGATTTATTGGAGAGCACAATCCAGCTCTACGTCAGTTGATGAGAGAGAGAGAGAGAGCTGCCAGGCAAATATTGGAACCAACTCTAGACATATATACATATCCTTCCACCAACGCCCTACACGGGGCTGCCGGAGGGATGGCATAAGGAGGAGAGAAAAAGGGGACATGAGAAATCACAAGTTATTATTAGAGAAAGCCCAAACAGAACACACAACAAAATGATATATGCAAAATGGATCTGCTTGAATAGGGAACGCACAGTTCGTAGGGTTCTGTGGCACATACCGAAGTCAGTAGGGGGATATTGTAGCTTCGTATTATTATTATCCTAAATTAAGAGTTCTCAGAGGTGATTTTTTCACTTTCTTAATTAATTATATATGCAAAACTAAATACTTGTGCTTTTAAATGATAATGGAATTGATTATAGACTTTCAACTTCAATTCATATGTAAAACTAATATTAGTCTGCATTAAAAAATGTGATCAAGTGGTTTTTGAATAATTCAGGTCGTGAGTGTTTTCCAGTCTTGATGAATTACCATTTTTAGTGGAACAAGTGTCAGCACACTACCTAAAAAAAAAAAATTATCTTAATCAAATTTCTAATGTATCCGTATTATTGGAATAGTTGGAGATGAGACCATCAAATTTTTTAAATATCATGAATTCATTTAATTAATGATATTGTTAGTATAATTTTGAATTAAAAGTATTTTTAGTACATAATTAATTTTAAACATTAAAAAATAATAATTAATGAAAATGCAATTTTTATAATCTATTTAGGATTAAATTTGACCGGTCTGATGACTTTGATCTTTTGCTTATTAGCCTGCCGCCCAACGCTAAGATTAGACCGAGGTTAGGCTCCACTGAGCCCAGCTTTTGAAGGCCCTTTAGCTATTGGGTTTAAAGCCCAACTTTTAAAAGCCAAATTTAGGGATATTATTATTAAAGAACTCATTTCTAAATATTAGCTCAGCCGAGGATCAAGGGGAGACCGACCACAGGCTTCAACCCTAAGTGATGAGTGTATAGGATAATGGAGGCGTGTATAAATATTATTATTATATTATTTTTTTTGTCTGCAATTGAATGCTTCATTAAACTTAATAATATCAATTTTTTAACAAAAATTTAATTAATTTACAAAATGAGATATGTCTTTTCGAATAATCCAAAATAAAAATGTAAACATTCAATTCCGGATGAAGGGAGTATTATACACCAAATACTAAGCTTAATCTCATAAGCAGTGGTGGATTCCTAATTATCTTTCTTTCTCTGTTTTTAAAAGGAAGATTCCTAATTAACTTTAAGAATTCATTTACCCATTTCTTTATCATTTAACGTGTCACTTTTGTAAATTAAAATATTTAAACAAATTTTTAAAGGAAAATGCAACACATATTAAAACTATAATACTCTTTCTAACAAAATTAAATACCCTTATTTTTATTTTAAATTATTCAAAAATAAATATCTCATCTTCTAAATTAGTTAAAATTTTGTTAAGAAATTGATAGTAACATGTTTAAAATGAATTAAGTCAATTATTTTTCTTAAACTTTGTGCAAGTTAAAATGAAATATTCAATTTCGAATAAAAGGAGTAACATCGAATGTAATTGAGTGGGTCTAGAAGTGATGGACCAGGTCACCCCATAGATCCTGATGGAGCTTCGCGATCGACGGCCTAAGAAAATAAGAAAAAGAGGTCACCCGAATGGGTTGTCGTCCAGGGAAGAGCTCCGATGTCTAAGTATTCTGGGAGAGTTTTCCAATAAAGACAGTTCTCAAGAAAGCTGGAAGGCTTAGCTCTCTATTCTCTTTCTTTTTCGTTTCTTTTCTGTCTTCTGTTAGTAGACTGATTGTGTGTTTTTGTTTAAGTAGAGAGAGAGAGAGAGTCAGTTATCTCTTGGGATTAGGCTCTGTTTTACGAATAGTAGGTAGTTAAGATAATTGTGGGATTCAGTCGAATCCCACCAATTGCTCCTAAGATCATAGAGTTTCCCTAGAACTAGAGATCTTGCCATTCACATCTCTACGAGAGTTATGAGCTCACTAACCGACCTTCAAACCAACTTCACGATCTCCCCATAGATGGTGAGGATCTCGAACATTTCTTCTGGTGAGGTTGTGCTGAGTGATCCTTGGCTCCATAGAGTGGCTAAGAGTCTCGCATCGATGGTCGTGGCATGGAAGATTTATGATTCGGATCGGAGCTTGCTAGGTTGAAGTTGGGGTTTGGTAAGACCTCAGCTCGAGCTAATTTAGAAGGTTGAAGACCTCTAGGTTGGTGGTAGCTGGCCGCTTGCCCATGTGTCCTTGTTGACTCTATGAGTCTGACTTTCAAGTATTGAAGGCAGGGGGCCCTCTGATCCATTTGGGTTGACTTTTGTCCGGGTTCTGCCCATTTAAGTTGACTAGTCCGGGTCGTGCCCGTTTCACCCATCATTACCCCCTTTTAGGCCCAGTGAGCTTAGAGGTCATTGGTGCTTAAATTACCATCTTCAAGTCCTCGTTGCTACTGCTTCTGGTGATTCTTGTAACAGCTAACTTCAAGGGTATCTTTCCATTCACGTCTCTAGTCAAGAGCTACAAGTTGGTTTATAATTATTCAGCTTCAAGCAAAGTTGAGCACACTTGGTTGTGGCATGGAAGGTACATGAGCAAGGCTGGGACTCACAAGGTCGTAGGTCGTGGTCTAGTGAGGCCTCTGTTATGCTCATCTGGAGGTCGATGACCTTTGGGTACGTGACTCGTGAAGTCGATGGTAGAAAGTCCTTGTCCACTTGCATCTCGGGACTCACCAATGTGACCTTTGGGTATTATAAGTTACCGTCTTCAAGTTGCAAGTCTGACCTTCAGGGGTTGAGGTTTGCCATCTTGAGGTCGGGGACCCTTCTTTCAGGTATTAGAAGTTACCATCTCCAAATCCACGGGTTTGACTTTTAGGTATTAGAAACTACCATCTCCAAGTCTTTGATCTGACTTTCGGGAATTCAATGGTTACTGTCTCTAAGCCGCGATCTTTTGAAAAATTGAACAGTTTTCTCGCAACTGTTTGTGAGGCAGGCTGTGGCTCTAGGTAAAACTGCACCATTTTCTTGCAACAATTATTTTTGTGAGAGGATGCATTCCTTTGCTTTTGGAAAGCTTGGCAGGAAATCTTCTCTGGAGAATTACCCCACTTCAGTTTTGGTAGCTTCGACTTACTTCTTTTCTGAAGAAGTGCTGCATCTTTACTCTTTCTATTGTGAGAGGAAGTTGGGTGGGTTTTATCTTTGAACCGTCGACCTACCTAGGGTTTGAGAAAAACTGACCCGTTTCAGAAGAACAGAGGTTGATTTGCTTTGGATTTCATTTTTAGCTGTGGATTCATTGAATTTTGCCTAGGACCCCAACAGCTTTCGGTGCCCTTTATAATCGGAGGTTTTCCACACCTTTTTTCACCTTCTCTTGCCATCTTGTGTCTTCCAGTGGTTACATGTGTTAGGTCTTTTCCTTTCTTGTCTTAGATTTCATCTGAACTCTCTTAATTACCATGTCTACCGCTTTAGATTCTTCAAACTCAGGGCTTGGAAAACATTATCTGACCAATGAAACCTTTTATGATTCTCCTTTTTCCCTCGTGCTTGTGATATGCCTTGCTGACTTATAATTTTGAATTGGTTGGGCTTAGTTCCCTGGCCTCCTCCTTGGATGCTGCTAACATTAGAGATATCCAGGCAGAGAGGGCGGCAGACGAGGGTGACTTCGCCATTGCCGTGGCTACTAAGGGGCCCTATTCAAAGCTTGATGAGTATTTTGCTCTTCACCGCCCCAGCCTTTGGGGAGGACTCCTTATTCCCTGCCTTGGCCCAATTTGTCGCTAACTCTATAAGGATGATTGTCGCTTTCATAGCGACCTATCATCTTTATAAGGTTTCGGTATCTTTGGAGCTCTTCCGTTGTTTTTTCATGTTGGAGGTTCCCCCACCTTCTATTTCCTGCAGAGTGTGCTTGCGGCTGGCCTAGCAATACCATATGATGGGCCATGTCCATTCTCCGGAGGGGAAGTGGAGGTCTCATTTCTTTTTTACCCTTGTTCCTTCTTGCTTGCTGGAAAAGTATCCGAATTGGAACCTGAGTCGGCTCTTTTGTAATGAGCTTCCTCCCTTATCCCTGGTTTGAGACAACACAGGGATTTTCTGATGGGATTGGCCCAGTCCAACTGCCCGATGGTTTGGTGCACCTCTCTTGTCTGACCAAGGTCCTTCTTGGGCAGCGTAGGTCTGTGGTGGATAATGTTCTGCGACCTTCCCTCTACTAGGGCAGGCATGGGGATTACTCCCTCCAGTAAGTAAACCTTTTGAAGTTAACTTCTTTGCTGCTTCCATCTTTTCCCTGTGTTGATAGGTTTTTTTTTTTTTTTGACACTGTTAAGAAGTCTTGATTGGTTTTACAAAGTAGGCCATCTGTGCCAAGTAGTGGACCCTCGGAGCTCGGGCGTTCTCCCCTAGTTTCTCCATTTGCAGAATCTATTCAGACTTTAGCTGTTAAGGTAACCGCGGAGCCTTTAGCTTCTCCTTGAGGGAGAGGTCAAGGCCTGGGCTACTATTTGTTGTAGCTGAGGAGGATCAGGTCGTGGTGTTGAATGGCTTGGCGTAGGAAGCAAGACTCAAGTTGCCACTTGCCGCAAAGCTGAGATGATGGGAATGTACAAGGAACCTTTCCAGGGTCCGCCATTTGAAATTTCCAGCTTTGACTCCGACCTATCCTCTTGGGAAGTTTTGTAATAGCTTTAGGACTTCCTTACTATTTTTTGAGTACTGAATACTTCATAGAGGTCTGTTTGTGGGATTCTGCTTTATTTTTTGTTGCACTTGACACCCCACAGAGAGTCTATTTGTGGCTCTCTGTTCTCTTTTTTGTTTTTTTATAAAATTGCTAAGTATTTTTTGCCTTTGCTTTGAGCAATGTTTCTGATCTTCATACTCATAGTTTTTCAATGATTGCATGCTTGTATAATTGAATTGCCTTTTCATTCAAGCAACTTAAATTAACACAAGCGTAACAACGACATAAACCTTAAAAGAACTTAGCTTTAATCTGTGCTGGGCTCATTGAAGAAACCACTGAGTTGTTGTTTGAGTGCTTGGGGTTGTCATGATTTGGTAGGTCCATGAGGTCTCTTGTATCTTAGATGACCTTTAGGCTTAGAACTTTTTTAAATGATAGGTGTTCCAAGGTCTTAGGAGTTGTCTTCCTTTGAGATCAGTTAGCTTGTAGCTCCCTCCTTTGTGGACTTCTTGGATTTTGTAAGGTCCTTCCCAGCTTTCTTGCAGCTTGGCCAGTTGACCTTGTTTGCTAACATCTGACCTTTTGAGGACCTTTTCTCCAACTGCTAAGTGTCTTTCTTTCACTCGCTTGTTGAAAAAATTTGTTACCTGCTTTTTGTAAGTTCTTTTTGCAAGTTCTTTTTGCTTCAATTGCCTTGCTTTTGACCTTTTTGACGAGGTCGGGCTCTGCCCTTCTCTTCCCCTCATTTAAGACTGAGTCATACTCGGTCAGTTTTAAAGACGTCATTCCAACCTCAACTGGCATTATCACCTCTTCTCCAAAGCACAAGCTAAATGGAGTTTCTCCAATGGCTTTTCTGGGTGTGGTTCCGTATGCCCATAGTATACTTGGGATTTCATTTGGCCAGTATGCATGGCGACCTTCTTTCTTGAGTTTGGTGAGCCTCTTCTTCAGTCTTTCTAGGATTGTTTGGTTTGTGACTTCTGCTAGCCCATTGGCTTGTGGGTAAGCCATGGAGGTCAATCTTTGCTCAATGTGAAGATTCTCACAGAAGGTAAACTGCCGACCATTGTCTGAAATGATGGCTCGAGGGATCCCAAATCGGCATACAATGCTTCTCCACACAAATGATTGAACCTTTTGCGATGAGATCACCGTCATTAGCTCTGCTTCAACCCATCTGGTGAAGTTTTCTATAGCAACTATAAGGAATTTGGCACCCCCACTCATTTTGAGAAAGGTCCAAGGATGTCAATTCCCCATATGTCAAACGGCACTGAAGCATTAATTGGCTAGTATTTCATAGGTGGAAGATGTGATTTGTTCCCATGTAGCTAATAGCGTGTGCATTTCTATATTGGCGACAGTTTTTGCCCCTACATGAAAGCCACATATGCCTCTATGTACCTCGTCAATCACATATTTGCCCTCCCTTGGACTTAAGCATTTGAGCAGTGGCCATGTGTATGACCTTCTGTATACCTCGTCATCTCTTACCAGGATGTAGTGAGGTGCCCATCTTCGCACTTGGCAAGCTTTCTTCTGGTTCTCTGGGAGGTCGCTGTGTTTACGGAATCTGAAGATTGGGTATCTCCAATTTGCTTGATCCTCTATAACCACACTTTCTTCTTGATCAATACTGGGAGAGCGTAACTGCTCTATGAGTAGCTCGGCATTGGTTCCAGCTACCTCTCGGTAAACTTTGGATAGTGTGTCTGCTTCTGAATTTTACTCTCTTGTAATCTGCTTAATGAGGAAGTAGTCAAGTTTTGAAATCATATCTCTTACTCTTTTGAGATACTTGACCATATTGTCTTCTCTTGCTTTGTATTCTCCAGCAACCGGGATGGTTATGACTTGTGAATTTGTTTTAGCTTGCAATCTTTGCATTTTGAGAACTCTTATAAGCCTTAGACCTACTAAGAGAGCTTCATATTTGAATTCATTGTTTGAGGTTGGGAAGTTGTACTTTACAGAGTAAGGGATTCTTACTCTCTCAAGGCTAATCAGTACAATCCTTGCACCTGAATTCTTTTTTTCTGTGGACCCGTAAGTGAACATGGTCCATATATCGCCTTCACAAGTACTTGTGTGCTTCGGTGGAGCTCTGGTACATTCTTCTACGAAGTTTAAGAGAGCTTGAGCATTGATGGCCTTCCTTGGTTCAAATTGGATTTGATACCCTGAGAGCTTGGGGGACCACTTCATTGTTCTCTTGAAAGTTTAGGCTTTGCCAAAGCTTTTTTCAGCGGTATGTTGGGTAGGACTCTTATCAGGTAAGCTTCAAAATATGGCTTTAATTTCCTTGAGGTGATAATAATGAGGTATAGAAATATCTTGAGGTCCGTATACCTAGTTTCTGGACTTTGGAGTGAACGACTCACGTAATAAATAGGAAATTGCTAACTTGACCTTTGTACTATTAATATCGAACTCATTGCCTTTTTGGTTGTGGTCAGGTATATACAGATTTCTTCTCCTGATCTCAGGGAGACAAGTTGAGGAGATTTGCCTAGAAAATTCTTCAGCTTGATGAACGCCTCCTGACAGCTTTCAGACCATCGAAAGTCCTTTGGCTTTTTTGTGACTTCATAAAATTTTTCTTATTTGTCCGCCATCTTGTTGATAAAGTGTCCTGGTGCTACCATTTTTCCTGCCAGACTCTGTACCTCCTTGAGATTTCTGGGAGGTTCCATATCTAGTTGGGCCTTGATCTTGTTTGGGTTGGCATCGATGCCTCTCTTCGAGATCATGAAGCCTAGGAACTTTCTTGCAAAGACTCCGAAGTTGCATTTCTCTGGGTAGAGTTTCATGTGTGCACCTTTCAGGATTTGAAAAGTTTCCCAGATGTGTTCTATGAAGTCTTCTGTAGTCTTGGTGTAGCAATAGGTCCCAACCTCTGTGATAAAAGAGGTCTTTTCCACGTCCTCAAGAGCCATCGGAATGTCTTGGTACCTTTTGTATGCATCAAGGAAGGTTAGCCACTGGTATCTAGCTGTGGAGTCCACCATCTGGTCAATACTGGGGATGGATTAGGAATCCTTTTGGCTATATTTGTTAATTGTGGCGAAATCCACACACATTCTCCACGTCCCTTCCTTCTTTGGGACTACAACCGGACTGGCTAGTCATTCTGGGTCACTTCCTCTTTTAAGATTCCTGCATCGAGAAGAGTTTGGACTTCTTTTGTAATGACCGCATTGCGTTCGGGTGTGAAGGTTTTTTTCTTTTGTTTAATCAGTTTAACGCCTGGCTTGAGCCCGACCTTATGTTCTACAATTGTTCAATCAACTAACTCAAGATCGCTGGGCTGCCAGTGAAGACCTTCAAATATTCTTCAAGGGAGTCCACCAATTTTCCCTTGACCTTTGGAGGTAAGAGCTCTCCAATCTGGATACCTTTCTTAGGGAATTTGGGGTTGAGAAATGCTTTCTCCCCTTTTCCGGCAGCTTGAATTCTGAGGTGGTCATCCTTTTTTGGGAGGTCAATGCACTCCTCTTGTTTGGGCTTTGGGGAGCTTTCTTCGTTGTCTTTCGTGAGGTATTCAGCAACCATTTGTCTATCCCGTTCAACATCCAAGTGTTACCAACCTAGATCCTTATGTTGTAATTGAGCAGGGAGATCTCTGCTCTTCGATCCGTGACCCCCCTTTGGCTAAGTATGGCGTTGCAGGTCCCAGGGGCATGCACAACCATCCAGTCCATCGTTTCAGTGACATCTCCATTGTCTATTCGGACTGTGGTAAGAACTTATAGGACTCCATCGACATAAGTTGTGTTGTTGTTGAAGCTGGTCGGAGTTGTATCCGACTTTAATAGCGAGCTTTTGTCAATTCCTATTTGATCAAAGACCTTGCGGTACAAGACGTTAACAGCACTCCCAGTGTCAACTAGGATTTTCCACACCAGGAAGTCACTAACCTGGATTGACACTATTAGGGGTTCTAAATCTCCCATTCAAGCTTGCTTCAACCTTCTCTCGATGGCCTTGATCTCACCAGCTGGGGGTCTTTGGTTGTGCGGGCCTGTTGGTGATGGGTTTGCGGATCCTACGTTTTATGCAAAAAATTCCTATAGGTGGCCCTCCCTTATCAGCCTTTCAATCTCACGTTTGAGGTCGAAGCAATCCTTCATGAGATGGCCATGATCTTTATGGTAGTGGCAGAACTTTGCCGGATCTCTTTTGGCTAGGACTCTTGAGAGGCCTGGGTGGTTTGAGAAGGCCTCTCTTTTCCATGACCACCATGATCTCGACCCGTGATGTCTTAAGTGCAGTGACCACGAGGTTGGGGATGGCCTTCCTTCTTTTGTCAAAGGTTCCCCCCGTCAGGTGAAGCTCTTTTCTGTCTCGCTTTTGTTTTTGAGGACTCCTTGGATATCCTCTGTTGACTTTGTCTGTGGCTGAGGTGCAGCCTATGATCTTCTTTTGGACCGCAATTTCCTCAGCCTTGATTAGTTTTTCCAGGAGTGACTGCAGCTCCTTGATTGTTTTTACTGGCTCCTCGGCCAGTCTGAGGGCTACGTACCCCCCTTGCAAACCTTGCTTGAATGCAGTGACGTAGATGGTGTCGTTTTTCTACTCAATCTTCACTGCTTTGTTGTTGAAAGGACTGTATTAGCTCCAGGTGCTCTCACCGACCTTCTGCCTGATGATGAAAAGGTCATTGATATCTTTTTTGCACCTCGTGCTGCTTTGGTAGATTTTCAGAAACAGCCCTTTCTGCTGTGTCCAGTTTGAGATGCTCGCCCCAGGAATTCCCTTGAACCAAGATTGGGCCTTTTTGGTCAGCGTGGACTTGAAGGCTCTGCATTTGACATGGTCGGGATGCTTGAAGATCTCCATGTAGAAGACATACTCATCAATGTGTTGCTGAGGTTCTCCAGTTCTATCATATTTTTTCTCCAATTGTGGAGCTTTGAAACCCGAGGGCTGCTCTGATGCTGTGGACAAATAGCAAAGGCTCGGTAAGGTCCACAGGGCTTTGTTGCTCCTGATTGGCTGGGGGAGCTGAGTGGGTTGGGGGCTACTCCTTAAGTGGTTTCTCTTGTTATTTCGATCAGGCTATGATGAGAGGGCATCCTTGCCCTAATAGGAGTTCTCAGCGAGCTCCTATGCTTCTCAGGGACTGCATCCTATGCTTGGCTCTTAGAGATGGCCACTTGGTTGAGCCTGTCTCTAAGGTCGTACCCTCTTCCGTTGTTGAGGGTTTCTCTCAGGTCGATCACCGGTGGGTTTTTCGCTTCTTGTGACCTTCGTTATGGTTGACCTACGTTATTGCGCAGTAGGTCACTCCTTACCTTTGAAGGCTGAAGCTTGTCCGATTGAGTGTGCCCGGTTTGGCTCCGGGGCATTTGTGTATCACCCCGGGAAAGCACCGGAGTATGCCCAGTGGAAACGTAATCTCTCCTGCCAGAGATCAATCCCAAGGCCACCACCATTCTTTCCATTAGATTTGCAGGCATGGATATTCGGGTTCCTCCAGATCTGTGTGGCTTGGGCAACCTAGAGTTGTTGGCATTCGCCTCGAGATCTGGTTGTCTCTAGTGTGACCTTTCTTGCGCTGGCCTTTGATTGGCCAGGACACTCTGGGATGGGCCCGGGCGGTTGCTAGCCTTGTTGTGTGCTGGGCCCTAGATTGCTGTCATTAACGGCCTGCATTGGTGGAAGTATTTCAGGCACTATCACTTTAGTGAGTAATTGTGTTCTGGTTGGTGGCCCGCCATAGTGTGGCTGTTGAACATGTGAAGGCTGCGACTGTGCCATTAGGATTGTTTTTTTTGTTTTTATGTATGGGAAAAAGCTAGGCTTTTTTGTTACAGTTCCCACAGACGGTGTCGGAAGTGATGAGGTCTAGAAGTGATGGACTGGGTCACCCCACAGATCTTGATGGAGCTCCACAATTGGCAACCTGAGAAAATGAGAAAAAGAGGTCATCGGAGTGGGCTGTCTCCCAGGGAAGAGCTCCAATGCCTAAGTTAGTATTTTGAGAGAGTTTTCCGATAAAGATAGTTCTCAAGAAAGTTGGAAGGCTCAGTTCTTTATTCTTATTCCTTTTCATTTCTTTTTTTCTGTCTTTTGTCTATAGACTTATTGTGTGTTTTTGTTTAAGTAGAGAGAGAGCAAGAGAGTCAGTTACCTCCTGAAACTAAGCTTTGTTTCATGTAACAGTAGGCAGTTAGGATAATTGTAAGATTCAGTTGAATCCCGCCAATTGCGCCTAAGATCATGGAGTTTTCTTGAAATGAGAGTTCTTGCCATTCACTTCTCTGTGAGAGTTACAAGCTCACTAACCGACCTTCAAACCGACTTCACGACCGCCCCATGGATGTTGAGGATCTCAAACATTTCTTCTGATTAGATCATGCTGAGCGATCCTTAGATCCTTAGAGTGGCTAGGATCGCTCACCGATAGTCGTGGCATGGAAGATTGATGATTCGAATCGAAACTTGCCAGGTTAAAGTCGGGATTTGAGAAGACCTCAACTCGAGCTCATTTAGCAGGTCAAAAATGTCTAAATCGGTAACCTGAGAGGTCAATGGTAGTTGGCTGCTTGCTAAAATTAGGGGTGAGTAGCGGGTCGGTTAACCGACCTGACCTAACATGAAATGGTTTGAGATGGGTTGGGTTTTTCGGTTAATGGTTCAGTTTGAAACCGAACCGAATTATACTTGGGTTGGGTTGGGTTCGATTGGGTTATAGGAATGAAAAAAATCCGTTGGTTAACCGACGGTTTTTTCCTTCTATTACTAATTTTTAGTTTCACGACAGTCTATGGAACAGAACAGATGCTCAAGTTCTAAAACCTAACCATTGTCTTCTCTTCTCTGTTGAATGTTAAACAGAGTCTGTTCTCTATTGAGTGCCGACTCAACAACTGAACAAGAATCCTTACCCTACTGACCGAGAATCCTCACCCCTACGGCAAGAATCCTCATTGTAACTCACAAGCTCTGAGAATCCAGCTCAAATGAATAGTTGAGAGAAGAACCACAACCACCGGCAGAATCTCAAAATTAGTTACCTGAGTCAGCGGGTTGCGTCAAATCGACAAAAAATCAACCGAGCACCATCCTTTCGTGAAATCAATCGAGAGTCGCGACAACGCATTGGCATAGGGTTTTTGCAATTTTTCTAGGGTTGCGCATCCTCTCCTCTCTGCAATTTTTGAAATACAAAATGTCGGTGCCATAAGTTTGATTCAATCATCTAAAGACTCCTTTTGAAACTTTACTCATGTGTTATAATTATGGATTCATGGAATGAGGTAGTTAATGTGGTAATGATTGGCATCGATGGTGTTTATTGTTGTGTTGAAGTTGTTAATTGGCAATGTCAATATCTGATAAATAGGAAACAAAAGGGAAAATCAAAAGAACAGGAAAAACGGGGAGAAAATAAAAAGAGAAATAGAGAAAATTAGAAGGTAATGATTTTTTGGCTTGTTCAATTAGTAGATGCATATATTCTTTTGTAATCTGTATACATAGTCGGAACTGCTGCCGGCATGAAGTTAAATATTCTGCAGTCCTCTCAATTTAATCAAACAAAATCTGTAGCATCTAATTTTAAGAAAAATTATTTTTATGGTTGAAGGGACAAGCTTAGGGGATGAGAAAACTCAGAAAAGCCATCTTGCTTTCATGTGTTCTACATTTTAAGGGATAAATCAGTTGAAGATTTTGATAATAGATGAGGTCTTCAAGTGTTACAAGTGTTCTCCCCTTTTGCAAATTATTACATTTCTTTTTTGTTTAATTTTACAAGTGGTACCTATTCTTTGCATATGGGTTTGGGATATAACTTTGATCTTGATCTACCGAATGATACAAATTCACTTTTAAGTGCTTGTCAATTGTTGCCGGAAACTGCATACATCTATAACCATTCTCTTGTCAATAGAAGCCAAATAAAACCAAAAAGTAAAAATCCTAAGTCAATGGTGAACATGAGGAGTAATCCAGACATAACAGGATTCTTGATGCAGATTCAGAATTGTGTATAGCAGGATTCTTTGATTAATTCAGACATTCTATTGGGATGACTTTAAAGGATTTTTTTATCATGTTGTTTTTATACTGTAGGATCAATCTTTGTCATCTATATCAGTAAAACCCCCTTATGCTTCCCCCTCTCAACTCTGTTCATACGAATAAAAATTTTTCTGCAGAATTAATCCCTTGTTCGAGGAAATTTTCATGCGCAGTAAAAATGTATACCAGAAAAATATACAAAACAAGACATCAAATCCAATCTTGTCATCAATCATTGATTATGTATTTCTAATTCATTAATTTCTGAACTGCAGAGCGGTAGACCTCAACTATTATCATTGTTGATTTAAAGAAAAGT
>JAOXNR010000028.1:19290579-19313673 GCA_028571225.1 Parsonsia alboflavescens
AAAGATTTTTCTCTCTTTTGTTCAATAGGCAAAACGGTGCTGTTTCAGTTTGGTTGCTAAACCTGATGTTCCATCCTTCTGTTACGGCATCTTCGAGAGCGCATATTAAGGCACGCGGTGGAGCGCGCTCGAGTCAAACTGATATATTTAGTATGTCTCTTTTATTTATGGTTACATAATCATTTCTTTACCTTCGTTTCGTTCCGTCTCATCTAAAAAGAGGAGGGAAAAAAGGGGTCACAGATAAGTTAGAGTCCATTAAGTGTGGTATATGGTCTGCCGATCCAGTCCAGCGGTCTTAAGTTCCACAGAGGCTTTCATAGGTCGCAGGGCCCATGAAACTTTTTCTTTTTTCATTATTATCATTTGTAATTCATGGACAATTCTTATTGACCTTTAATTTCATGCGCTATATATTAAAAATTTCATAAATTTTATTCCTTTATTTTAGAATTTAACTTCTCTTTTTGACTTAATAAAATAATATTGAATAAATTTGATTTTTTAAAAATTGTTTATTTATTTTTCTCCTCAATGCAATGTATTAATAAAATTATACATTAAAAAATTTATCTATTTTAAATGATGCAACGTTGAATTTCAAATAAATTCAAATGAAAGTAGAAACAATAAAATCTGGATGGATGAAGTATTTCTCTCAAGCTTATAGTTTTCAAGAATTTCTCCATACAGTAAAAAAATTTAAAAGAAAAGAAAAGAAAAAAAGGAAACAAAAGGAGTACTTTTGTTTGGGATTGAATATCTTATTTTTTATTTTAAAGTGTTCGGAAATAAATATTCAATTTTATAAATTAGATAAAATTTTATCTTAAAAATGAATTAAATCAAGCTATTTTCTTAAAATGTATATAAATCAAAATACAACTTTCAATTTCAAATGGACGAAATAATAAAGTCGACAAAAGATATTAATAACCAAATGTGCCAATAAAACTTAACTAGGTTGAGGCCTATATGGGCTTTGAAGATTATCAATGGACTCCATTCCATGTTACAAATCTCTGTGTTAAGATCTAATGGCCCAAGATTGATTTTGTGCTTCATTAGTTAACTTAAAGGTCCTTTACAAACTTCTCCTGTGCATCTTTTTTTTTTAGGCCAGAATTGTAATGATAATCTTAATTAAAATAAATTCATTAATCTTATGCTTCCTTCAGAGGAAAACTAAAAAGTAATTGTTTTTATCTTTTCAATTTTCTAATCCAAGTTGTTATTAAACTATTCCATATGCTCTTGTACAAAAGCCAATTACTCTCCTTTCTTTCCCTTTTTTTTTCTTTTATTCTTGAGCCGGCAACCCAAAAAGTCAGTTGCTTAAAAATATTTAATCATCGGAGCAGGAAAGAAGAAATTAGACGGATGTTTTTAAAATATTCAACCCAAAATTTTATAATATGCCACGAGATTTATTGGCTTTATAAAATATTACTAGTGATTAGACTTTTATGTAATACACATAATATTTATTTCTCCTTTTTCTGCTTCTAAAAAAAAGGGAAAAACACTGGAAATGCACATGCATGCCAATGGATGACACCTCTTTCCACTGGTCTATTTTGACCAAGAGTTTCTCATTGTTTCATGTGAATTAATCTATTGGGCGGGTGGGGGGGAGGGGGAATCTGATATGAAATTAGACTCATATATTTATTTCATTTGGTTGAATTATGCGATAAAAAGAACACAAGAATTTGATCCTCATAATATAAAAATTACAAAATTCCCATGAATTTTGTCTGGGATAAAAATTTTCAAATCTATAATAATTACTTCTATTTTCTAATTATAAGTCGTTTATTGTAATTTTATCAATATTAAGGTTTTTTTTTTCCCCCCTTAAAATGTTCCTTCAGAAAATCATAAAGTATATAAACGAGAAAAATATTTTTGTAAACAAAGCAGAAATAATATTACAAAATATCTATTAAACTATCTATAATAACTTATAATAAAATATTAAAAAAAAAGATAAGAGAAATTCAAATTACTTATAATTAGCGATAAGAAAAATATCAACCACGGAATGTATAAGTTGATCCCAAATTAAACCCGCTTTGGATTCTTAATTTGTTCAAAAAATTTACAGTAAAGTGTGAATGCACAAAACGAGCTTTATATTGCCAAAATGATTGTCGAATTTTAGTAACTCAAGAAAATTAAAAATAAGAAAATTTCACAGCCTTTTTTTTTTCTTTAATTAATTAAAAGCAAGTAGAATGGTAAAAGCACAAACCATAAATCTTAAATTCGAATTTTATCAACATCCTAATGAAATTAGCGAAATATTGAGATAGTACAAACTAACTCAAACATGGTAAAAAAATTAAAAAAACATTTGTGAAATTTTCTTATTTTTGCTGTTGACTGCCTTGCATTGGCACCTTTGCAGTTATATCCTGCCGCTCAGGTAGTAGTAGTATTAATAATTTACCAAGAAAACATGAGTCAAAAACTTCATCCCTCGCTCTATCCTGTCCTTACCCTAACTGTGTCCACAACTTGGTCACGTTAATTCTCGATTTCATCATCCGACAGTACTTCCCGTAGAGTATATTATAAAATCATATTGTAGCACCTATAGATACACATGTACATATATATATATATATATATATGATGAGCCACAATGCATCTTATAAAATATTATATTACCTTCAATTAAAGTTAACTGTATAAATATATAAAAACACTTTTCTTTCTTTTGCTTTCATCCATTCTCATTAAGATCTACAGTAACTAACAACGTATGCGAAACCTCTCTATTCTCAAATGTTATTGCTTGACCAGGTTCATATACATGGAAATAAATGTTTTGCAAAACGGTTGAATCAATTTTTCAATCCTTTTGTAGTAGCTAGACGACTCATCAATCTCTTTCAACCATGTCAGAACTTGGGTTTATTTGAATGGTTCCTTTATTACAAAAGGATTGAGAAACCACGAGCACACACACATACATAGGTACATAAGTTTCTTCTGTGTTTGTTCCCCATAGCAATGGCATCTGGGTCACATGGATCGCCATGTGAAAAACCTCCATACTAAGGAAACTCCGACCAATTAGATTTCAGAAACATTCTATTAGTAATTACTGTAATCCGCGCATCCAATCTGATCTGTCTGTCTCTGTCTATTTGTATTTGTATTTGGTGTTTCGATCCACCAGCCAGCGCCCGGTCTCCTTTTCCTGCGGTACTCTCTCCTTTCCTTTCCTTTCCTGGCTCGACCCTCTATGCGGGGACCGATTCCCGGGAACAATACACCTGTTGATAAAATCTCTTGCATGCTATCTCCCGTAATAGACACGTATTCAATTCAGAAAGACCGTGGCCTTAATTCGCTAATTCACTCTGACAATTCAAAGAGATTCGCTCCTTAATTGTTCCATCCATATGTATCGTGTCCCATGACTATCTTCTTCTGGTATACCTCCAATTTACCAGCCAATAGCATGCATTTGCTTCAATAATTTGTATTTTTATTTTCTTTGCATTATTCATTAATTTGTTTTCTAGGTGCTTCGTCGTCATTCTTCTCTTTATTACAGTATGTCTTTAGGTACATATATATGCATTAATTGTTAAACTCATAACGCGGTAGAGGTACCCTCATTGCTAGCACGTAGAGACTTTGGCTCCATGCATGGAAAAAAGTACTTAGTTATATATTATGTTCATATAAGATATAATTTATGGTAATGTTTAAATATTGAGAATAGAAATTGAATTTACAACAAGTTTTATTTTTTCAATCATTGAGTCTCATTCTTTTTCTATTCCAAATTAAGGTGAAGTAATAAGAAAAAGGAGAAAGTCTTTGGAGGGAAATTGTTGGTTTATAATGAAGAGAAGAAATGGAATTCTTTCTGTGAAATCTCTTCTCTTCCTCCAATTATTGAAGCTAATAAAGACATGACTTATATTAGTAGTATAGCATTTGAGTTGAGACACCAATGATGAGGGGAATTGGATCAATAAGTGGACCTCTTTCTTTCCACGTCCAAAGGAAGGAACCGAACTTGTCAAAACAATATGGAGGGCATGTATGTTAGCTAGTCTTCATATTTCCCAAAAAAATCCATGTGTTTTTTCCTTCACAGTTCACATCAAACACTCTTGTTTTGAGTGGATTCCAACTCCTCATTCAACCACATATTCCGAAAACCCGGTGGTGGATTTCTCTTTCAAAACCTAACACCAAAAAAGAAAGGAAAAAAAACTCGAAAAATCTAAAATAAATATTCCTCTATAGTCTCCTAACCAAGAAATTCACAAAAGGAAAAGAAGAAGAAAAAAAGAGCAAGACTTTGGGGATCATAAATTCCACCTCCTAATTTTTCATGTGGGTTTCCTTCAGATCTTGCCAAATAAATATGGCCCCTCTTCGTATCTCGCCAAGCAATAGCCATTCTTGGTTTGATATATAGTACTTTATTAATTCTAATAAGGTTTATTGAAAATTAACCTGTAGAGTGTACTATACTCCCTTGATCCCAAAACAAAAGTTGTTTTAACCTTTTTTGTTTGTCCCACAATATAAGTCATTTTACAAATTACAATACATATTTATTATATTTTTTTTCCACTCTATTTAATATCCTCTTTTATTTAATGTCAAAAAATACAATTATAATTATAAATATGAAAGATAAAGGATATTTTAGATACAACGCATATGTATTTAGTATTTACTATTTTTTAATCCACGACTAAGGCCTAATATTATAGAAGGGAGGGAGTACTTAATACCGTATGTTTCTTGTCTCAAGAACATGGTTACGCAACAAAGCCTGGGAAGTGTGAACAATAACCTACTAGTCGATTGAATCCCTTTTTTATATATAGTGTTAATCAGGTTTATGTCTTATTCTATTGCCAACCTATGATTTTGATTTTAAAAAAGGGTTTCCTAAGCTTGCAAGAAATCAACTTTTTTGCTTTGTCTGAGAAAGTGTTGTATGTTTGTAGACCTACGACATGCCAATAAGAAAAGGCAGCTACTTGTAAGGATTGGTTGTAAATTATAATTAAATAAACAATGCAGGAAATAATTACTTATTAAATTTGTTTATAATCATTCTTTATTAGGCCCATTCTCACCAACAGATTTAAATACCAATGTTTCTCCTAGCCACATTCTTTAATAATATCATTATTTGCGCAAATGAAACTTCAAATATCCAAGAAAAAAAATCAGCCCTGATTCATAGCTGGGTTTTCACAAGATTCCCTGAATCGTTATGGTATTTCTCCGGGAGAAATGAAGCCAATAATTAATGCTAAATATATAATTGGTTCGATCTAACATTAACCAAAAGGATTCTTAGTTAGTTTATTGTTGTAAGGTACTACACTAATTGAATGCAGCTAGCTAGCTAGCCAGCCAATAATTGGTATCTCTTTGATAAGAGAACACACCTGAATATACACATGGATCTAATTAAAAGTTTCTACTTTAATTTGTACATTTGTGCACTGCACTGTGCTCCAATAATTTGGAGTGATGGGCAAATCAAACTACCTCCGCAGATTCTTGACTCGAAAAAACTTACTCCTCGTGAATTATATATTGTGTATTATTATCAATTAAAATCTCTCCATTTTTCAGGGACCAGAGAGAAAATCTAATCTAATATGTATGCAACTCTATCACATGAGATCATTAATTCAATCAAACAGAAGGCGACTGAGTAGGCCGGGGCCGGGTATGGCGCCCCGGAGAAAAATCTTCATGCATAAACATGACATTTATATTTAAAACAAAGAAACCATCAATTTGTAGACTTGAATATCTGCTTGGTAGGTCACAGGTCATATATATCCTTTTTGACTCGGCATATGATGGGATGATGCTCTGCCAAAATGAAAAAGATGCATCACATTTATCGCCTTCCTTTCTTTCTTTCTTTCGGGGTCCATATACTACCTGAAGCTCAGATATATGACCAATCATGAAGCTCGGCAAAAGAAAAAAAATCTTATCTTTAAACACGGTTCAATTTGCAAGACTAGCCAAGTTTTTTTTTTTTTTTTTTCCTGCAAATTGTACCACAAACAGTTCGACGATATTTAATCAGTACAAGAAACAAGAAACTTTGGTCATCGTTGTTCGGGTGAGTGCACGCGCATGCATTTGCATTTCTCAACTCACCCGGTTTTTGGAACAACTCCTAATATAATAAAACTGTAACATATATATTAAAGAAAAATAAATCTCAATTCAATAATATTCTTCATTTTAATGACTGGAATCAAAGACTTCTTAGTCATAGTCGAGTTATTCCCTCTCATTCATAATGTAGATCATTGTAGGTATTTTCACAAATTATTAAAGATATAAAAAACAATACATTGATTTTAATCAAAATATACTAAAAAATTCCTCCATCAAATTATCTAAAAAACAGGAGTGAGAAATAACCGCAATAATAAGAATGAAAAAATTATAATTAAATACTGGTGAAATTTTATAAAGCAATAAACCAATTTAAAGGTCTACATTTTGAATGGAAGGAGTAATTAATTTCACGAGCAATTTGTAATTTGGCTAAAATAGGGGTTTTTAGTCAAAATGACTCCACATGTTTAAGTCAAAACATTATTAGATTCTTTATGTTTTTTTTTTCAATCATTAAAATCCCACACGAATTCATGTAAAGCCAAAATAGTCCAAATCACATATTTTCGACCAATTTTACAAAGGAGCAAGGCATATAACCATTCAAAGGGGTAAAAAAAATGTAATTTTATGTATTTAAAAAATACAACATTAAAAAAAATAAATAATATAAAAAAAAAAACTCTCTTCATTTGCCGGTGCTTCCTCATCAATTGACTGCATGCTCTTTCTCAACGGAACCATTCATGCCCCAATTCTCTGATTTACTTCTTTTGCAATTCATGCTCTTCTTAGGTCTCTGTATCATCATGGTGCCAGAGGTCAATCGGAATGGACTCATCATTCCCAGTACTGCTCAAACAGTTAGCAGCACCAAAGGGTTTTTAGGTAATCCAAGCTTGCGACTGATCATGCCTGCGTTGCATGTGATTGTAACACCATACTGATTTCTGTCTTTAGCCAAGTCCATAGTGGGTTTTATTGGTTTCCTCATTTGGCCTGACCATTTTTAGCAACGTTCATTGGCTATGTGCTAGCAGTTCTTGGCTCTGGAGTCTACCATTGGGTATTGACAATTATGACAGTTGCAAAACTCCACTCTTTGGTGTCGAAATAGACGCAGTGGCATCAATGAAGAAGAGAGTTTTTTGTTTTTAATGTTGGATTTATTTAAAGAGGAAGACAGTGAAGTATTAAGTCATAAAAAAAATTGATGTGCTACTAATAGAAAAAGTAATCGTAATTTTTTACGACGTTCATTTTTTTCAATATAAAAAGAGAAAGGTTGTCGTTACTTTACCATCAGCATAATTTCTGTATTACGTAACATACCAAAATCTTCCTCTTATTTAAATACATAAAATGATATTTTTAATCCCTTTGAATGGGTCACGTACCTTGCTCCTTTATAGGATTTGATAGAAATAAGTTATTTGGACTATTTTGACTTTATATGAATTCATGAAAGGCTTTAATATTTGAAAAAAATAATAATAATAAGAAATTCAATAATATTTTGATTTAAATACATAAAATAATTATTTAAGGTATTTCATTGTCTCCTCCTTTGTAGTAGCAGACTAGCTAGTAGCATAGGTTAGCCACTTGGTTTAGCCAGATTGAAATTTCTTCCAGAGCGGGTATTTCGAAGTCCAAGGCTCTGGGTGGAAAGGCCTAGGTGTAAATCTATTCTGTCCCTAGTATAAGGGACATCCAACAAAATAAACATAATAGTAAAAATGGTCTCAGAATCTACAAAAAGAAAAAAGGTTTTAAGAACTTTCGAATTTCGATAAAACCAAACTCCTTCATTAATTAAGTTCTCCCGTATAAAAAGAGATATATATATATATATAGAGAGAGAAAACTAATTACCTTAATATAATTAATAAATTTTTAAATAAAATGAATACGTTATAGAATAATTGAAAAGATATCAAACTTATTGAAATTTCGGTATTATATAAAACTATTATATTTCCTTACAATTTGACACGTGTTAATAGAGAAACAGAGAGATCAAATCTTGTCTTACTCCGATTACGGAGAATGTCTAGAGTTCTGGAGTTTTCATGTCTGGGTAACGGTAGATCGGTACCAGTGGTTCTCGAAGGGCCCCAGGGGTTTGCATCATTGCAGTTTCAGTGACAAAATTAGATGGGGCCCAGGATACGGCGTCCAAATGTTTAGATCATTTTTTTATGAAGTGCTTTTTTAAAAAAAACAAAAATTAATTCATTTTTTATCATACTAATAATTTTTTTAATTAATTATAAATAAATGTTCACTTTTGAAAGATTTCAAATAAAAATAAAAACTTTTAATTATAAATAGAAGAAACATATTATTTTAAATTAATAAGACGATAAATAATTGAATTTTACGATGACATTAGATGATGGAATTAAACTGTTAGGTTAAAAAAATGCTTATTTCTTTTAAAAATTAACATTTAGTTTATCTTAAAATAGAAATCAAAAAATTCAATTTCAAAAGGGAATTTATTTTACAATTTTACCCCTACTGTTTAAAATTAAATAACATTTCTCGACTACAAATAATCATCAATTATAATTACATTATGGAATTTGTATCTTGATATGGATATATAACATAAAGGAAAACTTGAAAAGATAGTTGTTATGCTGCTTGAAACTAAGTGGCCCATGTAAGTCCGAGAATTTTTGGGCCTTCATTAGCTAACTTGACACTGTAATCCACGGAGAATAATAATACAAACTAGTAGTACTTTGCATTGAGTAAAACACTTGCAAAATTAGTACCGCTTTTGGCCCCTTTGCCCTTTTACATAGCTAGCTAGTACTTTACAAAGATGTAAACACAATGTTAGAGCCAAAGTGAAAAAGAACTTTTTCTTTTTACCTTACCTCTTTTTTTTTCTTTTCTTTTTTTCCCTCCTTAATTAAACAAAGGAAATAAGTACATATTTGCATCTCTGTTTCACTATAGACAACCCCACGCCCATCTCCTCTTCTATTATTAGCTGCTTGGATTTACTTTCATCTCTTCCAATCTTCTTCGAACTCTGAACTGTCTTCTTAATGACTTCTTCCACTCCACCAATCGACGAAGAAAATACATCACCTAAAATATTAAGAAATTTTAAATCCACCATTAACAAATATAATTAATAATCCAACAACAATATAGATGTATCAATTAATTATTGGAGCATCAGAAGGTGAATTATTCTCACCTCCGATGGTTCTTGCAGGGAATAAGATGCATTAGTTTCTTTAGGTGTTTTCGAAACGAGAATCCCAAATCCTTGCTCTCTTTTTCTCAATACCTATAACAATCACACAATCACATCAAAATCCTTTTAAAATTTTGACCCAAAAATAATAATAATAATAAATTTAAAAAAAGAATTCAGCGTTTGAACAACTGAGAAATTAGCATAGGATACCTTAAAAGCATCTTCATCGGTTCGATCGTCGCCAATATAAACAGGGAAAACATTTGTACAATTGGCATAACCTGATGATAGAGATAGATACATATAATGACAGTTAGAGATCATTAATTAAGGGAGATAAGCGCTGTCTAATCTCATTCTTTATTACTAATACTAATAGTATTGATTATTGAATCCTTAATTCTTAACAGATTATGTTTGCTCTGACCTCCAAACAGCGCGACCGATTTAACTAATATACAAATTCATTTAAATATAAAAAATTGTTGAAAACGAAAGAATTAAAACTCACCGAGTGACTCCAACAAAAATTCCAAGGCCTTGCCCTTGTCCCAGTTAATTACAGGACGGACTTCTAAAACCTGTATTACAGATGAAAATGACACTGAAAGTGAGTATTATTATTATTATTATCATCATCCTTTTTTTTCCTTTTTTTTTTTTTTTTTGAAAAATAAGTTGCCACATCAGACCTTTCGTCCTGAGGTTAATCGGAGCTTTGGGTAATCCTCCACAACTGACTTGACCTGTCTGGCCAATTCACTCCACTTCTGTATTTTTTCCCAGTCATGCACAAAAAGAGTAAATTAGATAAATGAATTGAGTACTTGTAAAGGTTTTTTTTGTACTTTGGACCATGGCCCATGCATTGTATTTAACAAGGTGTAATGAAAATAAATATATATATATATATATATATATATATATATATATAATAGTAATAATGATTCTTAATATATACCTTCTCATCAACACAGCGGAAGTGTACAGAAATGCAAAATTTATTATTCTCCACATTAGCACCAGGGATTGATTTTGTTTTCTCTGCTAGTACTTTGTAGACCTGAAAAATATACAGAAAAAAAAAAAGAATTAAAATCCCACAGAGTGAGATTAAGAATTTTACTCAGACTTTTATCTAGGAACACTATATTACCTCGTCGATCATTGGAAGAAACTCACTGGCTGGTTGAAAAGGCACAGGTTGAGCGCCCTGTAGTATCGAGAATTTAGAATTTTAGTTACCGATTGAGAACTGCAAAAGAGATTCGATTCAAGAAAGTAAAAAAAATGGTTGAAGTCTTACTCACTTTTTTGCATTTGGAACCTTTTGAAGGTCCTTTTATGTCCATGCCATGGCTTCCGGCATAGTACAATTCTGCTAATCTCACGAAACTATAGACCTTATCTCTGCATCTCCCGCTAACTATGGCAGTGGGAAAATACTTGGCAAGGTTCTTCACCGTTGATCTCATCTGTTCAAAAGCAGAAGAAATAGAAGCAAAATTAGAAACGAACACCGACCGAGAGGGCGTTTGACGACGGTGGTGGTGAATGGAGTTGTGTGGAATTAAAAGACTAACCGAGTCGGACATGAAAGCACGATCAGGGTCTTCTACTATCGGCGAAAGTGTGCCGTCATAGTCCAGAAACATCACTATTTGCTTTCCCTTTGAAGCATTTGTTATTTGCTCAAACATGTCCAGAGCCGATGGGTGGTGTATCTGTTTCATAAAAAATATTCAGACTAGAGTCATCAATTACGTCATTTGTAGAAAAAAACCAAAAATTAGAAGAAGAAAAAAATAAGGAAAGAAATAATTGTTATCATCCTCATCCTAATCCTCATCACCTCCAAACTCTACATTCACATGTACAGAGAGACATAGATAGAGAGAAGAACACATAAGTCAGGAGAAAAATAAAATTAGTACCATCCAAGAGCTTTGGTCACCGGCAAGGGGAGGAGTGGCTTTGATATGGGTAGGAGAAGAATCTTTCATTAGGTCAACCCAGGAGTTAATTCTAGTCCCAGTGTTGATTTCAAGGTTCTGAAGCAGCTTCTTCTGATTAATAGTGATATAAGCTCCGGGTACCGTCGGAGGCTTCTGTGCCGCCGTGGTGAAGAGAGAGGGGTTTGTAACCGCCACGGTTATAGCCATATTAATAGCTGATTTTGCATCGGAAACAACCACATTTTGCTTAGTCATTTTTGCCGACTTCCTTTTCTACCAAAAGGGACCCAAAAACTCCCTGCAAAAACCCAAAAGAAAAAGGAAAAATCAAAACCAAATAAGACATTTATCAAAAATCCTCTCTACTTTTTTTTTTTCTTTCCACTACAAAATTTAAAAGAAAAAAAAGGAAACTAAAAGATTCCCAGTTCCACTTCTCTCGGAAACAACTCATACAAATAATCACCTGTAAAACTCAAAGATATTTTCCTTTGTTTTCTTGGTGTTAATGAGGGGTAAACCAGAAGAAGATTAGCAGAGTCGGAGTGCTCTGTTTCTGAATATTGGTCCAAGAAAATGATAATGGACACGAATTCAGAGATGATGAAACTGAAAAAATAAAAGAGAAAGAAAAAAGGAAGCAATCCCAGAAAAAAGTGAAGAACTGAAATGGGACACAAAGACAAAGATTTGTGCAAGGAACTGAGAGAGAGAGGATTGAGTGTGTGACTGAGAAAAATTGGAGGCAGTTTGGCTGTTTTATAGTTACAAACCAGACACTAACGGACGAAACTATACCCTCCCAAGTCCTGAAAGGTGGGGTCCACTAAGGGTGTGGACCCGACGAGAGGGTCTCAATATCCCGAGCGGGTTCCACACCTTGGCCCCCTCCCGCACCCATCGTGAGTAGTATTGGCATTTCTTCTCTCTCTCTCTTTCTCTGACCTCTCTCTAAAGACTCGCCGCCGTCACCTCAACAGCCCTTGCTTTGGCTTTGCCATTCACGCCCTGGGACTCATGCCATCTGGGTTTGATCACTTGGACAAGATATCCGATCTGGCAATTGCCAGGTCGACTCTCCAGTCCATCTCATTTTCACAGAAGACATGAGTAATTGTGATACCAACCTATGCAAATCACTTCATCTCACTTTTTTTTCCTTTTTAAACGTAGGTTATCGTTATTCAGGAATTTTATCATGTGCATCTATTTATTTATATTTATGTATATCATTAGTGAAACGACTTCATTTCATTAATCTATTATTTCACTAATGGTGTACATAGATATTCATAAACAAATGCACATAATAGAAAACTTGTATCGTTATTAATTTATTTTTTATTATGTTATCTTTGTTTCTCTCTCTTATGTCACTTTTGCTCGTTTAATAAGAATCTTAAAGAATTTTTCTCTATTTAAATTGAACATCTTTATTTTCTAAATTAGTTTAAAAAATTTTAAGAAATTAATATGAATAAATTTAAAATGAATTGAATCAAACATTTTTCTTAAATTTTGTTCAAGTCAAGATAAGATATTCAATTTCAAATGGAAGGAGTAATATTTTAAGAATATATATATATTTATATACTCCCTCCGTCATTATTTATAAGTCATTAGATATCATTTTAAAAAAAAAATTAAGGTAATATTTTTTTTTTTCTTAAAATGCCTCTATTTATATTCTAATCAAAATAATAATAATATTTATGGAATTAAAAGAGACAAGGGTAATATAATAAAAAATCAATAAAATATTTAATAAACTAACAACAATTACTTATATTTTGTAACAAAAAAAAGTTAATTCAAATGACTTATAAATAGTGACGGAGGAAGTACTAGAACATCTCCAATGGTGCATCCTTTCAAAAGGTGTCTATTAGGAGTTCCACGTGCCACATTTTTTTTTTAAAGCATATTTGTGTCTTGGATCCTCATTCTTCTCTGATTCTCTTTTCTAAAGATGCCTAAATTATATTTCATCATTATAATGGACCATAATATTGATTCATTTTTTTCCTAAAAATTTTTTAGGCGTCGATGCCTAAACATGCATCCCATTGGAGCTGAGTTGCCTAATGGGTGCTTCCATTTTTTTTTTTTCTTTCCCCTAAATATCCTTTATGAGCATCCCGTTGGAGATGTTCTTACCTTACTTTTTTGATAAAATGATTTCCAATGACTTACACATCATGACAGAGGGAATAGTAAATTTTGTGATTCTAATGCAGATATAATTAGAAATAAAATTTTCTTTCTTACTACTTAATGCTGCTCTTATATTTGTGAGGTAGGTTGAATTTTTTAATGGTGGAATCTATGATATTGATTTAAAATGGAGGAGGAGAGGTAGGACAATATATAATGATGTGAAGACCACAGGATTTGGATTTCGGAGTTTGAATTCCTTGAAGGGATGCTAAACCAGAGGGGAAATTGAGGTTAATTTCCTGAAAGAGATGCAAAACCAGAAATGAAAAGAGAAAGAAAACTTAAAAATGGCCCCAAAAGTATGAGATCTTGCCCGAAATGGCAATGGTCCCTTTTATATGAAGGAGGCTTTAAAGAGGTCCGTAAAACAAGCAGCTCAAACCTACTCAGCTGTCCAAAACCATGGACTTGTGCAATATTAATAGTAGTACTAGTACCAATTTTTGGTGGGAGATTTTCTCAAAAATTCAATGCATAACTTCTCTGCATTAATTTATGCTTCTTTTTGTTCTGGTGGCACTGGCACATGAATCGGTCATATAATAGTATTATTCGGGAGGCAATTATGATTTCCAATCCACTAAAGATCAACCGATGCGGCTTTTTTGTTGCGATCTTTAAATGAGTTTAAAGGTTGGAAGAGAAAAACTTGTATGTTTATTTACTTTCCCACTCTTTTACAAAATAAGTTTTTTTTTAGAATCATTGTATGGTGAGTGATTGGATGTTTAAGAATCCAAGTTAATTTTGTACTTTGGTCCCTAATCTTTATCTTTGACTATGTTGATTCTCAGAAAAATTATAATTGGATAATTTAATCATTTTAATATTATTCTTGAGAAAAAAATACATTAAAAATTCAATCAACGACTGTTTGATGAAATTAAAAGATTCAAATAATAAGAAACAGGTATTGATTAAAATCTTATTAAGTTAAATTTTGATTTCCGATGTCAATTAATATTCTTTTGTTACTGCTTAAATAGTGTAGTATCGAATTTGTTCTATTAATGTGGTCAAACGATTGTTTACTTGTTTTTTTATTTTCATGAATACAATCATAAGAATTAAGTTGTTTAATCGTAATTTTTTTGAGGATTAATATGACAAGAAAATAAAGTTAAGGATCAAAGCGTTAAATTAACCAAAGAATAAGTATCAAACCTTCCCATTACTCTTGTGTACGAAAAAAAAAAAAAAACCCTCTCAATCAAGTCACATACCAAATTATAATAAAAAAAAATAATAACATTAGGGGCTTTTATAAAAACGAAAGACAATAATTAATTATTAAACTTTAAAAACAATTTATATCGTAAAATATCTTTTAAAGTTTAATATAACTTGTATTGCGAAATGAGGGAAACTAATTAATGCATTATTAGTAACCAAATAGCGACGTGTCTTGGAAATTCGATAATACATATTGTAATGGCATTTCGATTAATACCGTCGCTTTCCTTCTTCTCAAATCATTGAAAATTTTGTTTTTATGTACTATTTTTAATTAGTTGTCATTTTTATCAAAATTAAAATAATATTTTTTTCTTAAAATATCTATATTTATAATTCTAATCAAATTTATATTGATCAGGGAAAAAAAGAAGCAATTAGATAATATGAGAAAAAGTCAATAAAATATCTAATAAACTAACATTAATAATTTATATTTAATATAAAAAAATAACTCAAAGAGTCATGGAATGAGTAATAGTTTATTAATCTGTTAGTCACTCCCTAAGACCGCTGCAAACTTTCTAGAAACTTTCAAGTGGCAAACAAGGACTCAATATTTTTATGTTATTTTATTTTAAATTGGGAATAAAGAGATGCAGAATGCTTATTCCTTAATATTTCTTTTCTTTTTTTTTTCTCTCCGCTTTTTCCCCATGATAGTTAATTAATCGTTTTCTTGAATTTTGAAAATACAATCATATAAAAATAAATTTTTAAAAAAAGGGCATAAAGTTTCAAATTGAATGCATATTGCCGCCTAAATTAATCAGTTATGTGTCGGAACCTTGACAAAATTAGTGGCACAACACCTAATAAGAATTTTACTAAACCTAATAATTCATCTGCTATAAATACTCCCTCCCTATTTTTAACTATTTTTTGTCACTAATTATAATATATTGTTATTAGTTAATTAATTATTTTAAAGTTTTTTTTTTATATTACTCATTTAATAATATACTCATGAAATAATGTTCAAATTTTTGAAAAATTGATTAAAGAGAATTTTATAAAAGAAAAGATTACCTTAATTTTTACAAAATAACGACGTATGACTTATATTTAGTGACAGAGGGAGTACTGATTATCAATTTCAGATTTTTCCTTAAAATTATTTAATTTTTTCAGAAGTCCACATACTTAATATATGGTTGAAATTTTTAATTGAAAAATAATAACAATAAAATTAATCTTTTTAATTAAATATTTTATTGACTTTATGAAAATCAGCAACAAACCATTGATTATAAATAAAATAAAATAAACGAAGTTCAGTTTAACTAATTTAACAAATATTAATAAGATTTTAACTACTTTTATAAATTGAATATTTAATATTAAATATAAAAAACTATTACATGTATCTGATTAGCAACAAAGACCATATCTTAATAGGTAATGTATTTATTAGAGTCAAAATCAACTAATTGTAGAAGAGTTCTGGTTTGACTTTAATATTGATTAAGAGCCTGATTGTTTAGACTTAACTTAAAAATAAGCACTTATTTTGTTGTAATTAGTCATTAAATGAGAAAAATATATATATTATTTGTTTAGGCTTTTACTTAAAAGCACAAGTTGAAAAATAAATTAAAATTTAAATCTTTTTTTTTAAGCTACAAAAGGTACCTTATAAAATAAACACTTTTAACTCTCTAATTTTCAAGTATACTTTTTCAAAAAATTTCTTCACTTATTTTCTCATTCCATTTTTTATTTTTTATTTTTTTTTCTTCTTAAATATTTCATTTTCCTTTTTTAATATTCTTTTTATCTTTTCTCTTTTTTTTTCATTTATATTTCCTTCCTGTTCTTTCTTTATTTTTTATTTTCTTCATTTTTTTTTTCACATTCCTTAACCCCCAGGCTGTCACTTCCCCCACCTTCACGCTGCGCCTGTGCGTTAATCCTACTTTCGGTTTTTTTTCCTCCTTTGTTTTCTTATTTTTGTTTTTTCCGAGTTTTATTATTTCTCTTATTACATATTTTGAAATTTTATTTTGTCTAATTTATATGTATATCATAATACTTTATGATAAATAAAAGAACATAAAAAAAAAAGCATTGATAATGTTTTGATATTAAATAGAACATCATTTATTTATTATTTATTTTTATTTTCGATTTATCTTAAGATCATGAAATTTTTTAAAAAGGGTTCGGTGTTTAATGTGTCATATTACAGAAAAATTAGATTTACTTAAATATATTAAAATGATATGATTTAATATATTATAATTATACAATATAATTATCCAATTAAATCTTAAAAAATATGATAAAAACAAAAATTTATAAAAAAACATTAAAAAGTGTTTAGATTTTGATTTTAAAAGTATTTATAAATTCCTACATCCAAATACAAAACAACTTAACTTAATAAAAAAAACACTTTTATAAAAAGCAATACTACAAAAGTACCCTTTTTTTATAAATCCATCCAAATAGGCCCTAAGTCTCAAAATGGAAAGTGAATATAGATCATTTTTATTTCGAGAGTATTTCAACATTTTAATTTTTAAACTAGTTAACATTTTAATAAAAAAAAAACTATGATTGTATAACTATTTTTATTATTTTTTAAAAATGTTTTCAATTTCAATAGCAAATGGTGTTATAGAATGTTTCAATTAAGTCTTTAACGGTAAAAGTTAATAGTTAATTATAAAGAGAAAAAAAAGAAATTCTCCTATAAAATTTGTTTTTTCAAATATTTTTAATAAACTAAATTCCTTCGTGAATATGAAAGTTGGCTGAGTTCAATGCATTCGAAACTTTATAATGCGGTATAGGCCATCAGTGATCAGATCACGAGCTTTGCGACGAAGAATTGCAATAAGGATTTTGGGCATACATATAAGTTTACCAAACAAATCTGCCCTTTTCACTTCACTTTTCAATTGTTTTATTGACATAATTAAACAGAAAAAATCGCAATGCAGAATCAAATATAAGAAATCCACTTGAATGCGATTGGCACCGTTAGTAGACAGTGTTCAATTTTGGAAACAAAAAGTGTACCTGTATCCTTTGAGGGAAAATATTGGGGAATGTGCATTCAGATCATATGGGGGTAATAGTATTACTATTATCCAATACTAGTAGTAAATACTTACCTCTCTAACAAAACAATTCAGGGAATGTAAAAGTATACTTTTCAACATATTTATAAAAAATAAATTTATATTTTAAAAAATTAAATACTTTTAAGATTCAATTTATAAAATATAATTAAAAAAATAATTAAATGACACATGCAATTTTTTTATTGGCACATTTGAATGTATACTATTAGAAGATTTATAACCAATAATAGAGTGATATATATATATATATATATATATATATGGATTTTTACTTATTGAATTAAAGGATTAATTTATATTCTTAATAAAAATATAACATAATTAATATTAAAATCAAATTTATGTAAGAATTTCTACATTTGGAAAGCCGGCCTATTAAGAAGTCCTGGAATACAAAAGAGACGTTGGAAAGATCCACATTCTGGTTAGTTCAATGCAACGAATTTGACCGGAAAAGTCGTCCACGCTATGATGAGCAGTACAAGTAATGTGATTGAGTAACGGAAACTATAAAGAGATGGTTGTGATTTGTCAGAGTGTGAGATTAGGTGGTAAAGGCTTAACTCATCCTTACCTCCAATTTCAGAACATACGACTTTTAAACCTATCAAACCATGATAAGATAACGCTTGTTTAGATCATTAATAATTTTTTAAACTGAAATACTCGTTTTGTCTCTATTTATAATCATTTGATTTTTTTTTTCTTTTTCCCTTTATTACTCACTCCGTCATTATTTATAAGTCATTAATCATCATTTTGTTAAAATGACGATAATAGTTTTTTTTTCCCTTAAATTAATCATATTTATGATTCTAATAAAACTTACATATAATTAGAAAAGAGAAAGACCCAAGGGTAATATTGTAAAACTATGTAAAATAACTAATAAACTAACAATAATAACTTATGTTCAGTGATAATGAGAAATGACTTAAATTTAGTGATAGAGAAAGTATAAATTATTGTTGATAGTTTAATAAATACTTTACTTATATTTTCTAATATTACTCATTCTTTTCATAGAACTTTTTTTTTCCTCTTAATGTTTTTCTTCATGGGGATATTTTGTAGGAAAAAAAAACTTCACCTTAATTTTTAGAAAATCACTACAAATAACTTATAAATAGAGAAAAAGCGAGTATCTTTTATCTTAAATAACCTAAAACTCATCTTAAAATAGTATTGATATATACGATGAAAAAAAAATGAGGATAATGCTGAAAATTTTTTCATTAAAAACTCTTTAGAAATATACTCTCTCCGTTTCAATTTATTTGTCATTTAATGAGGAAGTTTTTATTTCAAAATATTTATAATTTACAAATTTCAAGATAAAAACTATAAGTGAAATTATCATGTAACTCTTAATAGTTAAAAAAAAAAAAAAATTTTCCAATGACACTTTTTTAGATTCACACCTCCTTATTTAAAATAAAATCCACCACCCTTTGTTAAGGAGAGACGAGAGGAAAAAAAAAACTAGAAATCAATGACAATAATAATGGATAAAATTATCCAAAAGAAGTAATATCGTGACTATCTTAATTTGGATGAAAAACCTTAAATAATAAACAAATTGAAACCGAGAGAGTAAAACTTCATCTATTTTGAAATGAAAAGACTATTAATTTAATATATAGGTGAGTTAAAAGCTATAGCTGGTAGCTTAAGGATCACGGCACTACTTAAGCCTTACGCATCTTTAGTCGAAATTAAATATTTTATTTTTAAAAAATGTAATGTCTATTTTTATCAAAATATTGTATTTTCATTATTATGTTAATTTAATTAAAATTATATTTTCACTATCTTATATAGTATTTAGTTAATAGATACTTTCTTTGTCACTAAATATAAGTCATTAATTGACATTTTAAAAAAATTAAGATGATATTTTTTTCCTTAAAATGTCTCCATTTAATGCTAATCAAACTAAAAATAATATTTACGACGAAACAAGGGTAATATAATAAAAAATGAGTAAAAAAAAATAATAAACCAATGATAATAATTTATACTTAATAATAAGAAAATTAGTTCAAATAACTTAATTATAAATATACTACAGTGGGAGTAGTTGTCTGCCTTTTAATTTTTTATTTTCGGTAAGTAGATTAGTATTGGGGAAGAATACACATTGACGACATGTCAAAAGGCTACTGAGTGTGCCCTAACGAAGCAAGATGAAGGGGATCGTACAACAGCCACCTGTCCTCATAAAAAAAATGGTGAACCATTTATCTTTTAATAAGTTAATTTTTGTTTCATTTTATCATTTTCTGTTATAATTTTTTTTTTTTTAAGCATTTTCGTCAATTAACAATCCCCACATGACTTAAAGAGGGAACGTATGGGTCTTTATTTGATGTTGTAGTAGGGAATGTATGAGACATTATTTGATGTGATTTACCTAAAATGGTAAACCTCATAAAAAATCAGGATCTCATATATTTTCACTTTTGGATCACATTATGGAGATTATAAATTGAAAGATATATATCAATGAGATTCAGAGAGAGTTTACTCTTTAATCATCGTATACAATAAGTCAATTTTTACACTTGATATGAATCAAATTCACACCATACATAAAGATACGAGACTTATATTATATTACCTATCCTCATAACTAGTATGGAGAGTCAAGCTAACCGCCATGTGATTTAAAAGTTGGAGCATATAAATTCTTATTTTGTGGGATTCGCTTTTTTTTTTTTTTTTTTTTAGTACGAATAGTCGAGCCTACACCCATCTTATTAGTTATTACATTTAGTGTTCTTCGAAGGATAAAAAAGCATCTATAAATAAATAAAATGAGAGTACAAATTCAAAGAAAGCAGTTTGAAAGTTCCCAATAGAATCCAAAATTAATTGTTTAGACATTTACAATTATGGTTGTTGTTGTTCACCCTATTCAAGCTTTTAATTGATTTGTCAGTCGGCCAGTCAGTCAGTCAAGAACACAAGACAGATGGGAAGTGATGAGGGTCAGAACAGAACTCAGAAGTTCAGTCATCAGTGAGTGGGTGGGTAGAGGGAGGTTGAGGGGGGATGGGGTCAGGGTTGTTTCCAGAGTACAGTTTCGTCTTTTATGAGAATTGTTTACTTCTCTGCATCTGGTCTTCAATTTGAATTCTAAAGTAGTACCCTAGTAATCATCACAGGAGGACATGCCTAGTCTTCCTTTGTCCCCCTCCTATGTTTCTTGTCTTTATTCCAATTCTACGACATGGGAAATTGTTTGTTGGCCTTCAAAATTACCATTTGCGGGGCATTAGGACATTAGAAGAAAGACAATATTGATGAGTCATGCGTTTTTGCTTGTGGTGTACATTTATAATGATTTTGCGTGAGTTTTATCTTCTCATGGGAAGAATCGCGAACATGATTCAATTAATGGGTTTGTTAAACTTTTAAAAGTGGCCCAAATTCGGTGTACAACGTTTTGGTAAGGCCGGAGGTGCTATTGGGGATCATGTTGGCTAAGAAGCAACAATACGGGGGGCTTGATTTTAACATATAATGAAATGACCAATTACCAACTATATATAATCAAGCACTTATTTTCATAACACTCTTATAAAATGACTGATTCTATTATAATTAATTAATGTGGGAGTGAATATCCTTTGATTAGAATTAATAATTACCCTTTTTTTTTCAAATTAAATGTGATCCCAATTTTTTTAGCCAATGTCTAATAAATTACTCACGACCTGCTTTATGTAACTTCACCTCCAAATCGATACTAGACTATATTTTTGAGTGCACATTAAATGTATTCTTTTGATATGAATAAATTTTAAAAGAAGAATTATCTAAATCATTTTTAAAACAATAATATTAAATTTTTTATAAAATTTTAAAAGTTCAATTTTAAATTTCTCAAAATAAAAATAAAAATATTTAATGAATCCAAGAGAGTAGAGTAATGTATAATAGACATATATAAATATAAATATATATATATATATATATTTATATTGTTTAAGATTTTGACATGTTCAATTAATAAAAAAATTTAATGGAATTTTTTCGTATGTAAACGAAGTAAGTGCGATATCAACTCTATCATTGATTAAATTACTATTATATCCTTATAGTAATTTAGGGTGATTTCTGGCTCGTTAATTTGCTCATCCCGAGGACATGGTTTAAAAACCTTTTCAATTCCAATTATTGAACTTTCTTATTGTGTTTTTTAATGTGTCTAGACTATATTCTTGCATCATCACGAATAGAATCTATAGAAAAATTGAGTTAAACTTACAATCTATATTATACAAACTACATTTTCAAATCATTTGATCGTATCTTTGGATGTAAACTTTTTTTTTAAAAGCTCCTTTTTTCTTCTTTTTTTCAACTATGTTCAGATAAATTTTTACACATTTCAACATTTTACTTATATAGAAGGGTATTGATGAGATTTAAACTTAAGATCTAAGATCTTCACGTTCACTACTTCGTCTATTGGAATGTCCTCAAAGAGACCCTCAGACGTAAACTTACTCAGTAAATAACTGGTTCGAGTAGAACCTTTCATCATCATATTTATACATTATAAAAGGGGATTAAAGTAAAACTCTACGGTGCGAATTGAACGACTCTTGAGTCTTGAAGATCCGAGGGAGGAAGAATAAAACAGAAGAATAATCAAAACAGAACCTTTGAAAGAGAGGAGCATTATTTTTGATGAATCCCCAATTATTCCTTCCGCAAATTGCCATACACACAACAAAAAGTATGAGATTCTGTATAACGTTTTGCTGGGAACTTCTCACATGCGTTTGCATTTACGTAACTTTATATATAGAGAGTGAGCTCTTTAATTATTCATGCTCTATACAAAATTTTCTTCCAATTGCTGAGACACACATAAGATCTCCATTTGTACTTTCATGGTCAAAATCCAAGACAAGGTCTTTTCAGAATTAATTAAAAGTATACTTAAAGAAACCACATCCTATAATGAATCCCCGTTTTCTTCGCCTAAATCAACGCCTTTCAGGCTTTATTTTATATCCTCTTTTCCATGCTTTGTCATGCCACCTTACCGAATCATTTCTTTTGTAATGTATTTTATATATATATATAAAATTTTGTTAAGACGCGTGCCTTAATGTCCGCTCCTTCCATTTCTGTGATGGAAAATCGAATAAAAAAAATACTAATTGAAGAAAAAGAGAAAAGTCTACTTTTCTCTCTCACCAAAAACTTCTCTCTCAAGAGTTTTCTA
>JAOXNR010000028.1:19313773-19325538 GCA_028571225.1 Parsonsia alboflavescens
TCAAGACAAAGATGATAATGAGTGGTAAAAGCTAATTATATGGCCAAAAATATGCAATAGGCAAAACAAACATTTCACATTCCTTTGATTGTCCTCTTTTTTTCCACCTTGTTGGAAACATAAGCCGTGTGACAGTCGGAAAAAAATGGAGAGGGACAGCCAGAGGAAGCGTCAGGGGTTACCGTCTACGTCTGCAGTCTGCCATGCCGTCTGCGTGACTGGCTGCTCACGGCGACCGGCGGTGAGCAAGAGAGAAGAAGAAGAAGAAGGTAGTAGAGAGAGAGGGGTGACTTGTGATGAGTGGTGTGAGTTTGCTTTCCAATAAATCTCTATTGGCAGCTGTAATAGTGTAAGGAAAGTTCTAGTAACTAAGTCATTGACTGTAGTTTCACTGTTTCAAATTTTTTTTAAAAAAATCTTATTATTTTTTTTATAAAAAAAAACCTTGGCCCCAAAGGCTGGCCTGGCCCGTCCCTCCCTCAGCCCTTAAGGGTGGGGCTAAAAAGCCCTCGATGTTATTGAGGATAGGTTTTTGAAACCTAACCCTCCAAAATTATGGGGTAGGGTTAGGCTGGGCTAGCCCCAAGGGCCCAACCCCAATTGATAGCTCTAGTGTAATTCATTCAATTATTTAGAATTAATTTATTTTGCTTATTTAGAATTAATTCGTTCAATTATTTAGAATTAATTTATATGTGTACTCAAGAGTGTGGTCAAATTATTTAAAGGTGTAACTTGTATATTGCAGATAATGACTTCGATTTAATCTTATTATATACTCAACTGACCCGGACACAACTAAATTGAAAAAAAGTCATTGTCTTTCTTATACTCAACTGACCTGGACACAATTAAATTGAAAAAAAGTCATTGTTTTATAAGAAAGAGAATAAAGAGATGCTCCCTTCATCCAACCGAGGCAAGCTCCAACTCACCATAATTTTTTCAGATGGTCTCTCTCTGGCAGTGCTATCTTTTTTTCCAAATCAATTTACCAATACATGGATAAATCTGATCCTCATTTTGATTCAAAATGGAGGGTGGTGTTGTCTTTCAAAGCACCTATATGATACTCATCTCTATTTTGGCGATGATTAAAATTAATGATTTTTTATTAACGTAAGATTGGTAATAATACACTATCAATGTTAGAAATAGAATAGGCCAAGTCCATTAAATAGGCATTAGTTCTGAGCCTGGCCCATGGCCTAAGACAAGTAAAGTTTTAGGCCTGAGCCTAAATTGTTCAAAAGTATGGTTTGGTTTGAAATCTTTTATAAAGCCTGCATTTAAAAAAATAATAATAATAATTTATTTTAATTTCAATATATTTTTTAATTGTTTGGAATTGAATATATAAATTTTTAGTATAAAGTCCATTAAAATTTACGGATTTACATCCACTTACCCAACTAATTACATTAATAAGAAGATTAAGTTAGTAACTTATATAAAAGTCAAATATATCTCTAATTTTTAATTAAATCAAAATAAAACATTCAATTTCAAATTGAGATAGTAACATAAAAAATGAGAATATTTGATATTTTATGTAAGAAAAAAATAATAAATTAATAAAACTAATCTAACTTGTGATCACTCAATATAATTTGTTATTAAATACAATATAATTTAATTAAAATCACCATAGAGCAACAAAATAATAATTTAAATTATGATCACAAGTAGTTTAGAACAAATATAAGTATGTTACTAGCTACTAGTTGTAAATAATCAAATATTAAATGTAGTTTCATTTACTTATGCGAATCCCTTTAACAATAAAATCAAATAAGTTATGAAATCACTGTACAGTTTAATAATTACTTTAAAAAATGTTATTTTAACAATGCAAAAATACTTTTTTTTTTATTTAACCATGGTAACACTTAATTATATAAAATATTTATGCCAGGTAATAGTAATAAGTTGGAAAATGTTATCTCAATATAATTATATGTTATATGTTTAAATCTCAAATATATAATTTTATAGATTTTAAAAGAATTTATTCAAATATATATATATATATTGAAATAGACACAAGCGGGTTTTACAAGCTTAACAGGCTAGACACAATTTTTCAACATGAAATTTTATATTAAACAAGCCTAAAGAAGAGCCTGACTCTTGTCCTATACCTAAACAGGTCAGGCCATAAGCCTCTGACGGATCGCCTAACCTATTTCTACCCCTAGTAGTGATGGGAGGTGCAGGAGATTTCTTCTATTTAGGAAACTGTGTTACATGCCTTGCGGGATTGTAAGTAAAGTAAGGCAATATGGTCACATATAATATCCCTTCAACGTAGACAAGTGTTTTTTTGATGAAAGTTATATCTCCACATGAATTGACAACAATTTGAGTAGGAATGGGGAGGCCCCGACATCAACTCACCTTGACCTTTTATATTTTGTATTGCTTGCTACTACCCTTGGTTTTGGAAAAATGCTAATTTGTTTGATGAAACTTTTGAGCTCCCTCTATTGGATATGTGTTTATATTATATTAGTTAGAGTTACTTTATTAGCTAAGTCATCTTTTGATTGTAAAAATGAATCTACCTCATTGTAATATCTTTATTTTTTCAATACAATATTGATCCCTTTTCCAAATTACAAAAAAAAATGAATAGAGAGATGTTTATCGTGGTGCTTTTGAGCCACCTAAGTAGTTAATTTGGAAAAATCAAGGACCTCAACCGTCATTCTCGCTTTTTTTTTTCCCCTTCTGATTTTGTATATTATTATAATAATATGATGTTTTAGAATAAATTCATTTAAATTTCAGTAAATAAATAAATTTATGATGTATTATATTAGGTCCGAGTTATCACAAAATTAGGACTTATTCTTTAAATAAACTACTTCCTAAATTAGTATAATTTAAATTCGCTTATTTTCATATTTTCACTTTTATATTTCTTTTTTTTTTTTTACTGCATTGAAATAATCACTCTATATGAAATAAATATAAATATAAATATAAATATATATATATATATATATGTATATCTATTAATTTTTTATCATTATATATAGTTGATAGGGAGATTGGGCAATTTGATATCCAAAATTATGTCTAAAATCAACATTGGTACCTATTGTTTTTTCTTATCAACTGAGTACCCAAACAACTTTTAAATGTCCAAATTAGTATTTTTTATCCCATTCCAATGTATTTCCGGTCAAAATAGAATGTTTTGATAGCTAACATCATACCTAAATTCAGGATTAATACCAGTTCCATTTTTCTTCTGCCAAATAAGTACCTAAATAACTTATGATTTTAAATTTGTTTGGATATTTAATTGGCTAAAATGAAAAACGATGGGTATTATCAAATCAGTTATTCTCTCTAAAAACAAAAGTTAACCAAGGGACCACCACATGCTATCTTGGCCAAAAATACATCGGAATGGAATCGAAAATACTAATTTGGATGTTTGAAAGTTGTTTGAATATTCAGTTGTTAGGAAAAAAAAAACCAAACAAACGCTAGGTACTAATATTGACTTTGGATATAATTTTAAATACAAAATTGGTTAATCTCCCGTGTTGATAATAGCAATTATAGCTTAAGTCAGTCTGAGCTCAACTTATTTTAGGCTCAATAATTGATTATAGATTTTCTGTGCTACCAATTTTATTACTATAAATATATATATATATATATATATATATATATATAATGCAAAATTAGAAAATCATAAAAATTGAATTCCTGAAATTTTTATTAATATAACTCAAATTGGTAACACACAATAGAAAATTCAGAAGTCTCTCAGATGACAAAGAAGATTTAAGAATATATACTTTCTCTGTTTTATTTTATGAAAATGTGACAAAGGATTTTGTTGCTGCAAATTTGTAATCGGTTCCCGTTCCCAGCCATTCATGCCTGAACGACCATAATTAAGCAGCAAATTTCGACAAACCCTAAATCACCCTTACTCAAATTCCAACCGCCAAATCCAAGCAGGAAAGCAGATTCATGTTTGGCTGGTTAGAGCAAGAATGAAGACAAAGCTTTCGTGCATCTATCACATGAGAGCCACATCAGCATGTCCGCCTTTTCTAGGGAAATCCACGGACCATATCTTTCTTTGATGACCACATTAAAATGTCATTTAAATAAAAGAATCTTATTTTACATAGCTATTATTTATATAGTTTAAGATAAAAAATACGATTAAATTATCTATTTTATTCTTCTTCGTCAAAATTCATTTTAGTAATATTTTTTAATACAATTAACTATATTGCACATCTCAATTTTTAAACTAATCAATCAAATAAATGAGAGAAAATGAAAAAGAAAATAATGGGAAAAAAGGATTTGAGAGTACAATTCAAGGAAAATTAAAAAGGGATAAATTTGTCTCAAATAGATAATGTTCTGATTATCTTAATTATGATAAAAAAAATCCTTAAACGACATTCTTTTTAAAACAAAGGGTGTACTTTCTTCTATTTTTTTGATGATTTAATCTAATTTGATCCAAGTAATTTGATAAATCCCAATTTAGAGATTTTTGGTCATTTTAGCAAGGTTCTTGTCATTTTTTCTCCCTTTGATCAGCACAAAATGATATATATAAAATTATAAATACTAATCTATCATTATCATTCCAGGTATCTATCTCTTTAGATAACTTAAAAATAAAGTTATATGTTATTGTGCTAACGCATATGTTAACTGACCAATGATAAAAAGATAATGCATTAACTCTTATTGGAAGCAAGTTCAAAACTTATTGGACTCAAAGACAAGGATGGCAGGAATATGAAGATTCCAAGCTCACATAAGAGGCTCATAAAGCAGAGCAACCCCGAGACGCACATCATCAATACCTGTAAAGTGAAATGACCGAGAGTGCGGCTCTTAGCTTTCTTGACTTTTACAGTACAATTGTATCGACGCGCAAATGTAAAAGAATTATTAAATATAAATTATTTTAATTAAAATTTTTTTCATCAATTATAAGTTAATTATTTTTTTTAAGATAGTTTTTTCTATATTATTCTTTTAATAATATATTTATGAAATTGATGTAAGATGGTTCGAGTTCGGATGAGCTCAACTTTGACTTTTGAACTTTTTTTGTCTTTAGGGCTTCTTTAAATTTACAATTAGATTGGGATAGATTTTAGATTGTAAATACCTTATTTTGTCTTCAGTTATAAACAAGCTTTTAAAAATGTGATAATTTCTTACTTTTATCGTTGAATTGAAAACTTGATAGTTTTCACCAATGTCCAGTTTTTCTTCTGTTTAGCTTTTTCGTCCCTCTTTATTACATCAATTGGTATCAGCTTCACCGATGGCTGAACAGAGTTGTGTTGAAAGGGGATGTGGAGTCGTTCCTGAGGAAGATGAACAGTCTCGTCAAAGAGACTTGCGAGAAAAAGAAAACGAAGCACAGAGAAGGTGAATCCAAGACTTGGAGCAGCAATTGGCGCGCACTAGGTTGGACATTCAGACTAAGGAGGGGGCGGAATCAGAGATTGAATCCGAAGATGAAGGGGAAGATGACAACCCGTTTGCGACGTTGAACTGGGGGTGGTATGACCGACCGGAACGACAAGGCAAACAACAATTTCTGATTTTTGAGGATGGAGGGTTTAAAAAAAGAAAAAATTCCAGATCTGGAAGTTGCTGAAACAATCCATATCGTTGGAGAAGTCAAATGGTCTCTTGAGTATTGCCGGTCCAGAAGATAGCAGCAAATCCAGGCATGACGACAAGCAGACACCGTCAAGCTGAGCAGAGGCAGAGGCCAGGCAGAGACCAAGCTTTGGAGGCACACCACAGACGATCGAAACAGTGCAGCTCAAGCAGACAAGCAGATCTATAAGTTTCTCCCCAGCTAGATGCAGAAGAAACAGTAAGTCGACGGCCAAGCAACAAGATCCGACAGCGATGTTCCAGCAGCCCGTAAACCAGCAGATCGAACTTTAAATTGGCAGCAATGCCAGGCAGCGGATTCAGGTGGTTGGATGGACGGTTGAGATTTAGTGGCAACTAGGGTTTCTGCTGGAAGAAGAAGATGTTTCCCTTATTTGCAGAAGAAGACCCTCGGTTTTTCAGAAATTTTAGATTTGGTCATTACGTTTTGTTTATTAGCCCAATTAGGAGTTAATTATTATTATTATTAGTTTTTTAGTTAGAATTATTATTATTATTAGATTTTTAGTTAGAGTTCTTTTGGGCCTTAGCAGTGGTAGAAACGTGGCTGGTGAGGACAAGTCAGATTTGAAGGCGAATCTTTTTCAAGCCGGGGAGAATGATGCAAGTTGGTCCTAGCTCAAAATGAGCTCAACTTTGACTTTTGGACTTTTTGTATTTTTAAGGCTTTTTTTAATTTCCAATTAAGTTTAAGAGCAGAGTTTAAATTATAAATATCTTGTTTTGTCTTCAGTTATAGGCAAACTTTTAAAAATGTGATAATTTCTGACTTTTGTCATTGAATTGAAAACTTGATTAGTTTTCACCGATGTCCAGTTTTTCTTCTGTTTAGCCTTTTTCGTCTCTTTTTATTACATCAGAAATGGTATTTAAAATTTTCAAAAAGGTGAAATATTTTTGAAAAAAAGGTTATTTTAATTTTTACAAAACGACAATCAATGACTTATATTTGATGACAAAAGAAGTATTACAAGTAGAATCCCCAAGTAGTATAAAGGAAGCAAATTAAACAAAAATCTCAACTAGTTATAATTTGCCGTATAAATTTTCAAGATAACTTATATTTGATGATAGAAGGAATATTACAAACAGAATCCCTAAGCAGTATAAAGGAAGCAAATTAAAGAAAAAATCTCAGGCTAGCTATAATTCACCGTATAAATTTGATGGATTCTTGATGTGAACCGAGAAGAGGGCACTTTCTTCTTATGATCTTTTCATGGCAGAATGATGACCTTTATTTCTTTGCACGCCACAAGAAAGAATAGGAATATTGGAATTTGATTGAACCTTTGGCTGTGGATTTCAAATTCTTCCTTTTATCTCCGATCAGCTGCTTTTCTAGAGAGATAAAAAGATAATGTAAATTTTATTTTCATGGGACCTTTTCTTTATTCCCCCGTCCGATATTGATCAAGTTTTCTGCAGATATTGTGAATTTTAGATTTCTGTGTTTAGTCTTCTATTCCCTCTTCTTAATTACTCTAGAAGATTAGAATATTTTATAATAGAAATCTGAAGTTAATAAATAAATAAAATTATAATTAAAGAAAACTATTTTTGTTTGGTAGATTGTTTTGATACGTGGAGGGGCCAGGGATCTGTCTATAGTCATTTAATAGCTCCTTGAATGATCCATATTGATATGATCCGTCTTGATGTGAGATTGCAAGTTGCCAAGATTGAAACAAATGCATGCCGGCCACATTTTCTTTAGGAGGTCAAAATGACCATTGATGGACGGAATAAGCCTTAAATTAAGGCATCGGATGCTTTTCAATTGTGGAAAAGTGCAAATAGGACCAAAACCAATTTGCAGGGTTAGTAAAACTGATTCGATGTGATTGAGAATTTGATATATTGATTTGAAAAGTTGAAACTCGAGAGCGGATATGGGCTTAGGCTTATTCTTTTGTGTAGTAAAAGCTTTGTACATAATTGATTCTTCGTGAAGAAGAAAATATCTTTTGCAAGAAGAGTGTACAATTGGCATTAACACATTAGATTCAAAATGTGGTTTTAGAAAAGTTACTAAATAAATACTCCCATAAGTCACTTCAACTCACTATTATTGTTACTAATCATAAGTTAATATTATTAGATTATTAGGGATTTTAGTAATTTTTTATCATATTATTCTTATCTCTCTCCCTCTATTTTTCTTAACCATGATTGTATGATTAATTAGAATTATAAATAGGGAGCATTTTAGGAGAAAAAAAATACTACTATTACATTGATTTTGACAAAAATAAATGTCATTTATAAATAGGGACGGGAGCAAAAGGAATTAGTCACAATTTGAACCTGAACCCAAGTTGCCATATATTGTCTAGTGAATTAAGTGACAAAAAATCTCTTTAATTTAAATACTTCCTCTGCCATTAAATATAAGTTATTTTAACTAATTTTTCTTCTCATTAATTATAAGTTATTATTATTAATTAATTAGTGTTTGAAGGTATTTTTTCTATATTACCTTTATTGCTTTCTTTTTCCTATATGTTGTTTTGATTAGCACATAAATAGGGGAATTTTAAGAAAAAAAATTATTACCTTATTTTTTTTTAAATGATGGCTAGTGACTTATATTTAGTGAGAAGGAGGATCATCCTTTAAAAAGAATTTATTAATTGAAGTTAAAAGACAATTATTGATTTTTAGATGAGGTATACAACTAGTTTTATACGTGAGGAAATATTTTATTAAAAAATTTTTTTGCAATCTACCTTTCAATGTTATGCAACGCATTACTGCTCATAAGTTTTGAACTTGAAACCTTGTTAGGATGATTAACTTTGAAGTTTGAACCCAACTCATATTATCGGAACTTAGGGTAACACAGGTGTAATACTTCTATGGTAAAATTTCTTGTCCTATTCATTCAAGAGTAATATGAATATATAATCAAGTCTGTTGTTAGGCAAATAATATGAAAGGATGGTGAGGGGAGTGATAAAGTTGAACCGTAGCCTATAATTCCTCTTATCAAGTAAAATTTCCATGCAAATTTGTGAACATGGGGAAACAAGATGAAAGAAAAATGTCCAGAAAGTCCAGGAAAATAAAGAAAGCACACCATTATTGACATTAATACATAATACATAGTCATAGATTGCTGGTTACACATAGGTACAAGACCAACAAACTCTAGAAATCTCCTTCTGGTCATGCATAGAAAAAAACACCAGCTGACCAAAACTGGAGATTCTGACCTCTGGAGATGTCAAAAATACCATCCCAGAAAAGCCATTCTTGACACTACCACCGTAAACCTAGAAAATTACATAAAAAGATAAAAGACTTCCTAAGACATGACCCAACTATGAAAGGAAAGCAGAACTAGTTCCGATTATTACATAATAAGTTGATGATGGAATTTATAAGGCTGCCCAATCAATTTCCACCGATGGGAACTTGTCTAACATGAAATTTTCTGATTCCTCGAATGTGGGCTCAGCAAAATCCAAGAAGGTGATGTCAGATTCAGGTGAAGACATCTCCAGTGATGATATTTCATCAGATCTCGAAGGTGATGAGGAGGAGGTGGATGCTGCTGCCTCCACTGCCTTAACTTCTTGATCAGGTCCGGGATGAACACTTTCACAGACTGATGAATCATCATAGGTGTTCTCTAATTTTGGAACCGCTGTTTGAATTGGACTGATTTCTTCTGCTGATGATGATGATGAAGAAGATGATGAATTCTCAATCTTTGCATCAGATATAAACTTATTCTGCCCTGAATTCCCCTGTTTCTGTGTATTTGCCAAGCTTTGGCATATGGCTTGAAGTTTTGCATCAACAGAAGAATGAAGAGGCTTAAAATCACTGGAATCTTGGCTTAGTTGATGCCTGAGGTTGGGAAAATTAAGCCTTGCAAATTCCCCTCTCAGCTTATAAGCAGCTTTGTCATAAGCCAAGGCTGCTTCTTCAGCTGTGTCAAAGGTTCCAAGCCAAAGCCTGGTTCTGTTCTTGGGGAGTCTGATCTCAGCAACCCATTTGCCCCAATGCCTCTGTCTTACTCCCCTGTAAAGCTTTGTGGGCTTTAGTGGAGTTCCAACTTGTTTCATTGGAACAGGTTTGGGGCCAAGAAAGCTCATGGGTGATTGATTCTGATGCTGTTTTAACTGCCTATAGTTGTGGAGTGATGGAGCTGAGGGAGCCAATGAAGCTAAAAACTGTTGTTGTTGGTTTTGGAGTTGGATTTGAGCTTGGATTTGTAGGATCTGAGATGGGTTGAGGAGATTAAGCCCAATTGAACCTGTCTGCTCAACTCCCATTTGACCAAAACTTGACAACCCTTGAGAATAAAACATTTGGGTTGTTGATGGAGTTGAGCTGAGACCATAATACAAGTTGGACTCTGAATCAGAAGGATAGAAATAACAGCAAGAAGAAGAGGTTGAAGGAGGAGAAAGAGAAGTAAGTGAAGGGGAAGATAATGAAGATGAGGGAATAGAAACTCCCTTCATAAAAGGCTCAAGTGCTCTCATGAGCTCTTCACTCAAGGGATCTGATGAGAAAACTGGATTGCTTCTAGTGTACAAATCTATAGCTGCTGCCATGACTTCTCAAACCAAGGAAAATACGAAGATTAATCAACAGTAAAGCCAAGAACCTAAAACCAACCTGATTCTTATACCAAAACTAAAGAACAGGTAGAGAAGAAGAGAAGTTTTCAACACAAAACAAAGGATCAAAGAGCTTCCAAAATTATGAACCTTTTTTAACTATCCTAATGATAATATATTTACCTTGTTAAAGATCAAAACAAACCTGAGGGATTGAAAAATAGACCCTTCTAGCTGTTCAGATCAAAGCAAACCAAAAAAGAAAAATATACCTAAAAGAAGATCTCTATTCTGAATCACCTGGCTTTCAAAAACTGCAGTTCGTGTTGCTCTTTCAACTTCAGCTCAAAATCAAGAAAACCAAACCCCTTGAATTTGCACAAATTTTCTTGAAAGACAGACGATGACAGAAAGGGATCTCAGAAACGGGATATTACAGAAAAGGGGGGGACTAGAGAAGAAGAAGAAAAATCAAAATTACCGAAATGCAAAACCCACAAATTTTAGGTGTTACCTCACTTTAGATTTCACTCTTGCAGATGTTCGACCCCCACCCAGCTCTATATAAAGGCCTAGGCCATGGATTTCTCTATCTTTTTTTAATTTGTTTCTAATCTTTGAACCTTATCTCTCCATTTTTTATTCCCTTTTTTTAATTTATTAGTAGCTCCAATCTACCATATCAATCTCATTTTTAAAAAAATTAATTACCAAACACAAAAAGCCTCATCTTTAAAAATCAGGAAGAAAAATTATTTTTTAATTTTGATAACACGAAATGGATCAAGTCTTCTCAATAGTTGTTCTTTCTTTTATCATTTCCTTTGTTTTCTTATTAAGGTTCATGATTACATTCAAACGAACCTTTTATTACCATTTTATTTATTTAAATCATGTACTGATCTAAAATAATTATTTATATATTATTAAATATTTTATTGTATTTAATTTTAAAATAAAATGTATTTTATGGTTTTTAATGGGAATAATCACAATTATAATACTTTATATAAATAATATAAATTTTTATGCTTTTTTCATAACTATAAATTCGAATATCATTACTATTTATAAAATAAATAAATATATATAATTGTTTGAAAGTATTAAACTTTTTTCCTTTCGTAAGAAAATTTTGATATTAGTCCATGCATAAAAGACATGAACCTTAAGATTTACATTGAATTATTAAAAAATCATAAAGTACATGTACTTCTTTATTTCAATTTATTTGTCGTTAAAGGAGGAAGTAGTATTTGTTTTGAGATATTATTGTTATTTACGTATTTCAAAACAAGTGTAAATTTTCAATAACTCTTTATTATATTCACAACTTCTCATTTTAAAAACTTTAAGTCTTAGTAACACTAATCCCAACTAAAGGAGAGAGGGGATTGGTATAAATTTTTCCAAAATAGGTAATGTTATAATTTTACCTTAAATTGGGATGAAAAAATGACAAAAAAATTGAAATAGAGGAAATATTTTGAGTTGGGGGGGGGG
>JAOXNR010000028.1:19325638-19348724 GCA_028571225.1 Parsonsia alboflavescens
GTCAATCTTCATCAAATTTGCCATAGTTCTCCTCAAATCTTCATAGTTCACATCGGAGGGAACGACTAGTGCACGCACCCTTCCATCTAGAGAACCCTCGTGAACAGCAATCCTCATGTAATCCATTTCTACACTGCATCTCGAAAGTGTCTCGAAATCTTCTATGTGTCTCGAAACCCAATATTTGTATCTCGAAATCCTCAGTCTCGAATTCAGATTGTGTCTCGAAATCCTAAATCCACTGTCTCAAAATCCAATATATATCTCGAAATCCTCTATCGAAATACCGGGTCTCAAAATCCTCTATCTCGAATCCCCAATGTGTGTCTCCAAAGTCTCCTCTCTTGTCCCGAAAGCCTAATCTCCTGTCTAGAATTCAACAATCTCTGGTCTTGAAATCACTTAAATAGGTCTCGAAATATCCTATCTTGTGTCTCGAAAGTCTCCTCTCAGATATCGAAATCTCCTCACTTCGACTGAAATCTTTGCAATCTTACCTTCCTTCCTCCTCCCAGATAAACAATACAGAATGAACAAACCCAGGCTTCCAAACACCAATGAAAAAAAAAAAACAAAGAAACAAACCGAACAATGTACCTTCGAACACCCTCTACCTTCGTCTTCTTGATTTCGGAAAATAAAAATGAACAACCGAACATAATAAAAAGTTGGTTTTTTTCTTTCTCTCCTATTTGGGAATGGTTCTTTGAGCAATTTTCTTAGTTATGATTCAAAACTTCTGATCAAATGAATGATGTTAGTTGTAGTTTCTTCAATTCATTTTACAGGTAGTTGGGTTCGGTTGGGTGTGTTGAATGCTAAGAGGGGTAAGATAGTAAATGCATGTTAAAGGAGAATAAATGTTATGCTTTGATTTTTTATTTTAATTAAAAGTCAAAATGGGTATAGAGTCAAAAGTTAGTTTTAGATATGAGTAATTGTGAAATGTTATGAAAAATTGGGTAAATAAGAAATTACTATTTTAATTTGGATAAAAATGAAAACACCCCCAACAAAAGGGATATATTCAAATGGACCATCGGAATGAGAATGTTAATGTGTTTCCGTATCCGCTCTTTCTCTCTCTATCTCTAACTGTCCAAAATATCTTATCCATATAGGAAAAAAAACAACAGAGTTTTAATAAAGAAAAATATTTAAAATGGAAAAAATAGAAACAAAATAAGAATCTCTTAGCCATTCTACTTTCAACATATACGATATACCACATGTTTCTTTTAATTATATTTCTCAATTAAATTTAATATTAATACTTCTGCTTTCGATAAAAATATCCGTGGTAATAGTATATAAATTATATAAAAAATATATTATATTTGGGTCTTAAATTATTTATTATTCTATATATATATATATAAAATTTGAATATTAATATTAGTAAAATTTAAATCTCTCTCTACTAATATTTTGTTAGTTTTCAAAAACAACAACAATTTTTTTAAAATAAACTTTAAAACGTTAATTATTATATAAAAGGGTTATAGGAAAAGAAGTTGAAAAAAGAAAATAATTATACTTGCATAATTAACATTAATAACAATAGAAATAGGGTTAGTGCCCACTCAAGGCACAAGTGTTTTTCATAATGCAGGTTATAATATTATTTCAACACTTTTTTGGGGAAAAAAATTGCAATGCTTTTTTCCCCCTTTCCGAAAGGAAATATGTAAAAAACTTATGATTATTAGATTGAAAAGCATTTCTATTTGTAGACTAACATGAGACTATTCAGATAGTTCATGATTTTTTTCGTAATTATTAATAAATTATAAATTTTTAAAATAATAATTAATAATTGTTGTGTCTTTATCTTATCAATCTCCTATGATTTTTAATTTAAGTTTTTTTAAAAAAAATTACTAAATGCATTAAAAAAAATTTTAAATATTTTATGAAAGATCATATTTAATTTCTCTTAGTTTAATAATAATTCTGAAGATTATACTTATATAATATGAAGGAATATATTAATTGAACATAACAAATTTTTTTTTTTTGTGAATATCAAAATTTTCTATAAAACACTTGACAGTTTAAAAATTGTACGAATACAAGATTAGTGAACCTTGATTTCGTTCATCTATTTAAAAAAAAATATAAATATATATATATATAATATAAGATTATATTTATTAAATATAAAAATTTCTGTTCATTGAATATAAATAAAATTTTATTATAATTAAATATGAAATATTATTTTAATTGAATCTGACTGATTTTTTTATTAATATCTAACTCTTTTTTATAAAAAAAAATATTGAAAGGCTGGTTTTCAACCAAAAAAAAATCAGAAATTAATATTATGTTCATTTAGGTAGATAAAAAATATCATACATATCCATTCGGCCATTCCTCATCTGGAACCGAGTTTGCTCATCGGCAACGTTGAAAGGAGCTCCAAAAAAGAAAAAAAAAAAAACTCCCACCTTATAGAACCAATTATCGTTTCCCACGTGTAACTCCTATCACTCACACGCCATCACTTGCTTCCGTAGAAACTATCCTTCTTTCTGGTAGTTAGTATTTTTGTAAACCAAAACAACGAGAAAGAATCTTCGAACTCCTGTTCTGATCTTCCTCTGCACCGACGGCAAATCTCCGTAAAAACACTCACACTAAACAGTCGAAACGGTTATGGGGCCGGAGAATTCTGTTCCAATGCTCGAAAGTGATCCAGAAAAGCATCAAAAAGAACGAGAATCCATCCTAAACAGGCGTATTGAGCGCTTGTCATTCCACCTCTGTCCTTTAGTTCACTTGGGCCAACGGGTAGACGTGGAGATGCTAAGGTGTGCTGGGAGAGTGAAGAAGATTAACGTAAGTGTGGGGGAATTGACAAGATATATGAGCGGGTCATATAGGGATATTCAAGAGAAAGTTTTCGAGTACTTTAATTCAAGACCGGAACTCCAGACCCCAATTGAGACTTCAAAAGATGACCACAGAGAGTTGTGTATGAGGCAGCTTCTGGGACTCGTTAGAGAGGCTAATATTAGGCCCTTTAGGTATGTGGCTGATGATCCTGCTAAGTATTTTGCGATTGCTGAGGCTGTTGGTAGTATTGACATGTCTCTAGGTATCAAAATGGGAGTGCAGTACAGGTGATCAAATTTATCTCCTTCCTATCCTTTATTTCTCTGGTGATTTCTGCACGTTACATTTTTGGGATAATTTGTTCAAAAGTTTTTCCTTTATTGTTTCCTTAAATTCCTAGGAATGTGATCTGTGATTAGTTTTGGATGTGAATCCTTCGCGGCTCGAGGAGGGTTTGTGTCCGTTAATTTCATAAGTTTCAGTGCGAGTGAAATGTATGAATGTGAATGCTGTTGAATTTGAGAAATGGCAGTGCCTTTTCAATTATGGCTAAGATTAGATTAATATTTGGCTCTCTGTTTGTAAAAAGGCCTAATAAGTGTATTTCGATTTTAGGAGATAAGACTTCTGTGGGTGTTATTTGTACTTTGGCAAAGCTTTGTCTTCTACTGTTTTTGTGATGGACGTACTCCTGTTTTTACAAGTTTCGTGCGGAATCTTGGAATTTCAGAACATGTTTAGACTACGAGGCTGGAGCACAGTTTCCATACTGCTGTTTGCGGAGGGACTTCTTGCATGAATGATTAGGTATTCTGTTGATGAATAAAATGGATAGATTCTTTAACTTTGTTGTCTGTGCATATTGTTGCTGTTGGAAAACATGTGAGAAAACTTAAACATTCATCCACCAAGGTTGTCTGTGATGTTTTATGAGTATTTATTTTATGGATTGCAATCACACTGTCAGTTGTTTTTGGATGGTTTGGGAAGTTGTGATCATGCTTTCGTTTACTTTGTCCTCCCTTTGTTTCTTTCTTTGCGTGCTAGCTTAAAGATTTTTTCACATTTGTGCAACATATGGTAGTTGACTGTCTGTTTGGTGTTGATGTGTGTAGAATTTTAGTTCTAAAGTTTACCTTTTTGTTGTTTATAATTTATTCTCGTTTCTTTGTGATCTACTTCTCTTATTCCTTACATAGTTGGCGAGATTGGACAAGTTCTGCTGGGGGGAGAAATGTTCAATAGGATTTTAGCACAAGTTTAGCTTTCTTTTCAGTTTTAAGTTTAATGTAGTATAAACTATTAAACCCTTATTGATGTTTGTCTTCTGCTGCTCGGTTTCTTTGTTGTCACCTTTCTTTCTTTCCTCTTTTGTATTTTTTATATTTACTTCAAGAGTTATATTTTATAATTGTCTTTTGGAACTTTTTCCTGATGTTGCTAAAATTTAATATTGCACCATTTTTGCAGCCTATGGGGGGGTTCTGTCCTCAACTTGGGAACTAAAAAGCATCGAGATAAATACTTTGAAGGAATAGACAACATGGAATATCCAGGTTGTTTTGCAATGACTGAGCTTCATCATGGTATGTTTAACATCTGCTTGATGACTATTTTCCAGAACATTAGTTGCAATTTCACATCACTGAAATTCATTTTATAGCCTGCAAAGATCTTGAAACTTTTTCCTCTATTTTTTCCTTCATCTTATTTCAAGCATTCATGGAATAGAAAAAGGTTGCTTTTATGCCCTGCATACTATGGGCATTTTCAAATTCTTAAAAGTTTGTTACAAAAGCACTTTGATGAGTACCCTCCAGGCATGATTTCCTAGGCAATTAAGCAAATAGTTTCAAAATTATGCTTAACATTCCTCTTTGGGAGTCAGTATTTTTCACTTATTGCTTTGATCAAAATATCTAGTTTCTGTTTTCATTTTTACTTTTCCCATTCAGTATGGATGTGTTCCTTTTCTGCTTCATCTGTATGTTTTTTCTGATCTATCCTTTTTTTTTTTTTTTGTGGAAAGGCTCAAATGTTCAAGGCCTTCAGACGGTTGCCACATTCGATCCACTAACAGATGAGTTTGTTATTGACACACCAACTGATGGAGCCATCAAATGGTGGATTGGTAATGCAGCAGTTCATGGAAAATTTGCCACAGTTTTTGCAAAGTTGATGTTACCTACTCATGACACAAAAGGTGTGTCTGATATGGGTGTCCATGCATTCATTGTCCCAATAAGGGATATGAAAACCCATAATACACTGCCTGGGGTTGAAATAAATGATTGCGGCCATAAAGTCGGCCTAAATGGTGTGGACAATGGAGCACTGCGATTCCGTTCAGTAAGAATTCCTAGAGATAATCTTCTTAATCGATTTGGAGATGTCTCAAGAGATGGCAAGTACACAAGTGCCTTACCTTCTATTAGTAAAAGATTTGCTGCCACATTAGGAGAACTTGTAGGAGGAAGAGTGGGCCTGGCATATTCTTCGAATGGAGTCCTAAAGATTGCAACTACTATTGCTATAAGATATTCTCTACTGCGGCAGCAGTTTGGTCCTCCAAAGCAGGCTGAGATAAGCATACTTGATTACCAGTCTCACCAGCACAAGCTTATACCAATGTTGGCTTCAACTTACGCATTCCATTTTGCCACAAAATATTTGGTGGAAAGATATTGTGAAATGAAGAAATCACATGATGATGAGTTGGTGGGGGATGTCCATGCACTCTCAGCGGGACTCAAGGCATATGTCACTGCTTATACTGCAAAATCATTGAGCACTTGTAGAGAAGCTTGTGGAGGCCATGGTTATGCTGCTGTTAACCGGTTTGGTTGTTTAAGAAATGATCACGACATATTTCAGACATTTGAAGGGGACAACACAGTACTATTGCAACAGGTGTTAAATGAATCTGAATCTCAGAATTCTCTCTGATCAATTACATTGCTTGCTGAAAAAGATTATTATATTTATTGTGAACATGGTAGAAATACCACGTTGAACCAGATGGTGATTCTCAGTATACCCTCTGAAAGTTATTGCTATTTAATATTTTCTTCATTTTGATCTAATACGTATGGTTGGTGGAGAGTTCTTTTCACTCACAACCATCTTAGTCACAATAATGGCAGATTAGAGATTTAGGGCTAAAATGTTCTGATGACTGATCTTGTTCTTTAATTAAATTTCTCTTGTTTATTTAGGTTGCAATGGATCTCTTGAAACAGTATAAACAGAAGTTCCAAGGTGGTCCGCTCACGGTGACATGGAATTACCTAAGAGAATCAATGAACAGTTATCTTTCTCAGCCTAATCCTGTGACATCCCGGTGGGAAGGTGAAAACCATTTGCGAGATCCCAATTTCCAGTTGGATGCCTTTCGGGTGAGTTATTATATCTAATGCAAGAATCAGAGTCCCATGATGCATAATAAAGTGCCTAGAGTAAATTTTCACAGAACACTCTTGTTGCAGTATCGTACATCAAGATTGCTTCAAAGTGCTGTTGCCCGCCTTCAGAAGCACTCAAAAACTCTTGGTGGTTTTGGTGCTTGGAATAGATGTTTGAATCACATTTTGACACTTTCTGAATCCCATATTGAATCCGTCATTCTTGAAAAATTCATTGAGGCTGTTAAGAGGTATCTAACAATGTCCAAGCTTCATCCTAGCTTTCCTCTTTAAGGGCTGAGACTGACTTATGTTTCTTACAGCTGTCCTGATGAAAGCGCTCGAGCTGCTCTAAAACTTGTCTGCGATCTTTATGCTTTGGATAGAATCTGGAATGACATTGGAACTTACCGCAATGTGGACTATGTAGCCCCAAACAAGGCAAAGGTATTAAGGCATCACATGATAAAAATTTAAACCTCTGTACCTATGCTTTCAAACTTTCCACTCTGGCCATGTTTAGAAGATGTGTTTTAATTTGTCTCTGATCTTCTGATTTGACCTCTCCATCCTCTCATTTCAGGCCATTCACAAGCTGACAGAATACCTTTCTTTCCAAGTTAAGAATATTGCTAGAGAGCTGGTTGATGCATTTGATCTTCCGGATTATGTAATTAGGGCACCTATTGGATTGCAGACTCCAGAAAAAGCTTATTCGCAGTATACGCAACATGTTGGCTTCTAGTGCAACTTCACAGCAATCTCAACATGGTGCTTAAAGTTCTTTGCTGCTGGGAAGAAGGGACTGCGAAGATATTGTTTCAGATGATGGTTACAAAAGTTTTATCTTGTCAAATGTTTTGGAATTCCATTGAGAATACAAATGCAATATTTAAGCTTAATCTGCTTTTGCATGCAAGGCAAACCCTTGAATAGAATAAACTCTTGAACAAAATTGAAAATGTATCATTCTTGTAAATGACTTTACAGTAGCCGCAGTTGCTCCAGGTTCCTTTTATTATACCCAAAGGGAAAAACGAAAAACACATTTCTTACATATTTTAGTGGGACAATGAAAAAAATCTTGTCTGTGGTAAACATGGATTCCTCCACGAGGAAAAAAACGAGTAGAATGATGTTTGCTAGCGTCCCAGGTCGATTGAAGAATAAAGGATTTACTAAATCTTGTCTGTAAATTCACCTGATCAGTTATTAAAATAAAGAATTTTTAGGATCTCCAACAGCTTCTTCAACTACAAAAAGAAGGATAAATAATTCTTGCATAAGCTTTGAATTTACAGTTCCTATTTCCATCAGTCTAAGGTTTTGGACAAGATTACAAGAATAAATACTTTCATATGCTATATGATCTTGGTGGAGGCTTGTAATTTAGATATGCATGTTGAGCTGTTTCACATTTCTGTCTAACATCTTCAAACATTTTCAGGGACGCCTCAGAAAACTTGGTTAGCCTGTTAAAGACCTTTGTCAAACTTGAGTGCAAGTAACTCAAATTTGAAGACCCATCCTCATCATCATCATCATTCTTCTCATCTTTGTTGCCCTCTAATTCTCCGTTGTCACCATTGGGGTCGACGTTGGGATCAGCCATAGTTTCTTTCTTCCATGGTTCCTCTGCTTGTCTAATTGAACGGCGAAGATCAGACAAGAAGCCTCTAATAGCATCACTAAGTTCTTCAGATGGCAGAGATTTGATCCCGGCAGACCAATCGCGAAGGAGGACGAATATGGGCGGTGCTAAGAGTCGCCGAGGAGAAAAAGCTCTTCTGCTCTTTGTTCGCTCCTGAGGTTGTAATATGCAGTTCTGAAGCCAACTGTTTAGAGCTTCCACATAGGATGCATGACTATTGATCCAATCAGTAAAACTCAAGCCAAAATATTCGAACTCATCCTGCAGTTGCAACATAACATGCTTGTGTGCATCTCCTGAAGCAGTTCCTGTTGAGCTTTTCGAATGGTATGCTAATGAGATGGTTATGTACTGTGAGTGATGGCATTCCAGCATAACTTTCCACATCCTGATTAATCTGCGTAACAGTTAAAGAATTGGTATTATGAGAGGGTCTAATAGCATTATAAAAGTGAATCCAAGTGTAAAAAGGGTTCACTAAATCTTTTACTTCTGAAACTTCAGAAAAAGTTAATGAATCTCTTACCCCTGAATAAGCTCCAAAAGTTGTGGTAACAATTCATCATCCCTCATCTTCTCAATGCGCTTCGAGATTGAATCAACAGCGTGAAGTGCAACCCTAATCCTTGAATGCAGATCTTTCACAACTGCCCGTGTTCTGTCAATTACTTGCACACTAAGATCCTTTGCGAATTGGTGTCTAAGTTGGTTGCATTTTCTATCATATTCCTTTCTAATAGCCTCACTTGCCTATAAAGCACAAAAAGGAAGCGGAAAAAATTATGGTGTGCCCTTTACATGAGATCAAAGGATTCATAATTTAGACTCATTAAATAAACATGGCCAAATCTAATTGTTCATGTTCGAACCAGTAAAATAATCAGTAAACAGAGGTTCTGGTCCATATAGAATGTCTGCATCACTGGGCAATCGAAATGTTGCCAACACCTTAGGTACCATTTTATTACTTGTTTCAGCCAATTCTAACTGTTAAACATAAAACTTTGATATACTAATCTTTTGTAACCAGCTTGCTGACAGATCACTTGTTCTAGCTTGAACAGATCAAATATTAGCAGACGAAATTAAAACACATGAGAAAATACATTGTTGGAAAAGATAAGCCTACAGTTTAAGATGGAGCTCATTTTCATCATGGATGATGCTGACAGGGTGCACTAGAGTCTAGAAAAGTGGATAGTGTTTGACTTTAAAGTTTGCTTTTCTAGGATGATCCCTAACCATGGGGATGACTTTATGGGCTAATATGTTATGTTCTCTTTGATGCTTTTTGACATAGGGTTTCTTCAGCATTGCAAAAGAAGTCAAAGGAGTTCATACACTTGTAATAAGTAAACTTTAATTCCACCAGAAGAAAATCATTCTAACTAGGAATCTCATACTCAGGCTGGTACAAAATCCCCTTTCAGAAGAGTATCAGGGTAATTGGAAAAAGGTGTATGATGAAAAGCTCGCCATTCCAGTACATATTGCTTTGTAGAATTGTAGCTGTAGGTGGGGAGAGACAAGTGTACCTTCACTTCATCATATAGTTTCCTCTCCCATGCGTATAGTCTATCCAAGGTGGAAGAATGGCTTCCAGCAATCATACAAAACTCCTCCATAAAATCACTTCCGCTATCATCGTCATCCTTTGATGCTGCATTAAGTGGATTTCTTGAAGAAGATGACCTTGAAGATGTTGTCCGCTTCCAAGTAATAACTTTTGTCACGTGCTCTGTACCTGTAAAAATATTAAGAATGAAAGCTACAGCTTGACATTGATAAAATATGCATGGTCCATATTAGGCTATGAGAGGTTAGATCACCAAAGAAAAGACCTTCCACCAGTATTTGATGAAGATGCTGTATAACACAAACTGATGTGTGTAGCATGAATATCTACTCCAAACAGAAGGCATAAGCCATTGGCATAATAATCAAAATGATTGATTGGGTTTTTTGCTTTCCACATACTAATAAAAAATACATTTCTCCAAGTGCAAAATGAAATTTTAGTTAATATTTTGTGAGGTCAAGCCAATAGAGCTATTGGGAGGGCAGGACACAGAATAGATACTTGAGTAAGCTCTTTGTACCTTACACACATTCACATGAATGTTTTTTCAATCCTTCTAGAAATGAAAAAACTAAATACAATGCAAACTGAATATAGAGTCCGTCAAATCTCATTTCTTTTCCTTTTTTGTTTGACTTGGGTTGTTATTTTTTTGCAAATCTTAAGGCATTAATGTTGTTAATAACCACTGTCAAAGGAAAATTAGAACTCACCATCAGTTATATTTGCACTTTTTCCTTGACAGCATACTGCTCCAAAAGAAGCCAAATAAACTGAAGCTGTTGATTTACCTACACAACGTACACAATTCAAATTAGATCCTATATGCAACAGAACGAAAATTTAAAAACAAGTATCAGCTATGTTTATAATTATCCAACTCTGAAATGTCTAAATGAGTCATATCTGCATAATGCTAACAAGAACTAGTTACCTTTAGCTTCAGCATACCCAACCCGGATTTTGTTGGCCTCAAGCATTCTGGAAACTTCCCTTCCTGATTCAGATGCTCGAAAGAACCTGTGCTCAATATCCTTTATGCTGGAAAGAAAATCTTTAGCCCTGTGAGTAATGAACTCTGACGGATCCTCTCTTTCAGCAGACAGATCTTTCTCCACCAAAGCCTTGGCACTCTTGGAGATTGACTGTTGCAAGCCAGCTTTTCCCACCAACTTTCCAACTGAGCCATTCCCTTTCTGTTCCCTCATATCTCTAACTTCACTGTCCTCTGCTCTCTTACTGCCGTTTCCAGACTTTCGTGGAATGGTTGAATTCCCATCATAGCCAATCAATTTGGAATTGCTCTTAGACACCGATTTTGGTGTAATGAATACTTCATCAATTTCATTATTGCCATCAAAATCAACAATATTTTTACCATTCTTCACATTCATTCTTCCATCATCAAAGTGCATCTCGGAATTGTTGTGCCCCACAAACCTAAAGCTCTCAGTATCATCAACTGGATCAAAGAAATCCCAAGAAGATCCTGATCCTCGAGGTGGTTCCGGTGGTGGGGGTGGGGCTGAGAATTCACAGTCATCCATGTGCACATGCCTATGTGGTGATCTCATCCTCAGAGTCACAGCGGTAGTCCCACCTACCACCATGTAACTCATCCTGGCAGCGGATGAGGAAAGAGGGCTTCCATTGAGGACAGGGGAGTCCGAAACACCACCAATGTGAGATGGTGAGGGGGATGGATATGAAGAATGTGATAGAGTTTTATCAAGTTCAGTGGCTGAAGTTGATATAGAAGACTCTATCAAGATTTCAGCCTCGGCATATCTCCTAAGAGCAACGCCAATATTTTTCAAAGATTCAACATAAGCAACATGAGCAGCTGCCAAAGCATACCTTGAATTTATTGCTTGCTTGATAAATCTTTTCCTTTCTCTGCACAGTCTTAAAGCTTCAGTTCTCTCCCCCCCTTTCGAGTTTGTTGCACCCATTTTGCTTCACTAGTCGAGCAATTCACTTCATAAACCTAATCTCCTCTTCAGCATTCCAGCAGAAATTTCTTTTCTCAGAAAGCCGAAAAATAAGAAAAAAAATTTCTTACAGAAGCAATCTCATTTGCACTGAAATCAAGCAACACAGAAAAATTGACAACGTCTCTTTCCTATGAACAATTCCCAAAAGAAAATTAGAGCAGACTAAATAAATAAACAGGAGGACCAAGAACCGAACCGAACCGAACAGCTTCCATTCTTGGACGGCAATTCCAAGCGCTACATCAATGACAGGGCAAATGCTGCAGAAACAGAATGACCCCCGAGGTTCCCTCAAAGAGGATTGACCAAAGACCCACCTTTGAGTATTCCTTTGGTTAGATAAATGAGACAAGACCCGAGTGAAAATACCAATAAAGTTGGCGACTTTTGCTTTCTAGGACGTACTCTTGTTCCTGTTTCAAACTCAACTGAGAATGGGAAAACAGACAAGGACCCGAAATCCTGTTCTTTTCAAGAAAGAAGGAAAAGGCTAGAAAATGCAGAATGGAGTAGTTGAGGGTCATAACATCTTCCAAAACACCCAAAAGAAGAAAGCTGAATAAATGAAAGCTAATCAATGAGGGTTTTGCGATCGAATCAAAAATCAATCTATGCACTTCAGCCTAAAACTTTTGAAGGGACCTAAAAAAATGCGGTTCCTTTCTTTTTCAACAGAGATGGTATGGGCAAAAACTGCTGAAAAAATGAGAACCTAAGAAAAGCGAGGAGGAAGGAGCAATTGCATCGGAACGTGTGCGAGAGTGATGTTCAACACTCCATTCATTCCAATTTTATTACGCTAAGTAACCGAGATTCAAAAGAAGAAATGACAAACCGAGATCCAGCTATTCAGAAGTAAAGCACTTTTTGCTTTTTTCCCTCCTCTTTTCTTTTGGACTATGGTCTGGATTGATGGAGGTGATGCCAAAGACACAGGCCATGGGGACTTGGAAAGAGAGAAAAAAGAAGGGATTTATCAAATCGGATGTTGTCTGTCACGTAGGAACGAATTATTCTTTTTTTTAAAAAATAATCGATTATTACCACCCTACTTTGAGGAAAATTACATAAATATAGTTAAAATTTATGTTTTTACTTGAACAAGTCCTATGGTATCATGTTTTTACTTATTCATGCTAATTTGTTTAATAATTATTTTTATTTCAGGTTGGACGTCAGGAAGCTGATTACAAATGGTACCTGCAACTCTCAAACCAAGTTCAGAAAAGAACTTGGATATAAACCCAAATTACACTGGAATGCCAGAAAATTAATAAATGACTTAGCAAATATTTTCTTGATCTTGTTATTTAATTTATTAATGTTTATATAGAGTTATACTAATCGAAACACAGAAAAACTGGAGTCGTGAAGAAAATGCAGATATACAATTAAATTATAAAACTAATCAAATCTAAGCAAACTCCTCCACGTTTTGTTTGAAATTTAATTATAGTTATAAATCAAATTATTAATGTAAATATTGTGATTGTTAATAAGATCAATATAAACACAACAGAACAAATGAACAAAATCTTTTTATACTTTATGGAGACCAAAAAAAAAGGGGGGGGGGGCGGAAAGGAAAATGTAATAAAAAAGTACTTCACCCCTTAGTTTTGAAGTAAAGGATTCCTTTTTACAAGTGAAAAAAAGAGAGTAAAGGTTTTAATTTTTTGCCCCCTAAACTCTCAGTTTTATTTCTCTCATTGCTCTTTTCAATATAGGAATCTCTCGTACACCCAAAGATGTGATTATGTGATTGAGTGATTTAGAAGTAAAACTTCCATAATGGCACACACATTTCTTATTATGCAACTGTTTTTCTTTTCTTTTTTTTTCCCTTCAAATTTCATATTTTGGGCATGTAATTATATTTATTGACAAGATTACCAGGCCTCTTATAAAAAGTGAAGAATTATATGACCTCACCAAAAGTAAAAACAATGGGAATGTACTTCTTCATCCAATCTTTTTACACTAACGTTTCCTCCTTAGATTATTATATCTCATATGCCTTCTTTTTTATGCATTACAAAATTGCAGAGAATATTGGATTGAATCTAACAGAAAAGTTTAAGTCGAAAAAAGAAGTGATTTATGTACAAAAAAAAAACCAATAGTTAATCTGTCAGGGAAACAGCGCCATATGACTCTGTATTATAGGATACTTTTTCATGGGAAACTGTGTAGATGACAATTCCGCTCCTATGTCTTCCCAGGGGACCCACTCCTACCAGAGTTAATCATATCCATATCATTTTTTTATCTAATAAGATTTGATAATTTTTTACTATAATCAACTGAATCTTATAATTTTTTTATTTTAATCATATAGATTTATGTCTTTTTTTTATATCTGTTAAGGTCCCATAATTTTATATTATTTTTTTATCTAACTGATTACTGATAAAAAGTTATAAGATCTAATTGATCATTAATAAAAAATTATAGGACTTAAGAGAGAAAAAAATATTGATCCGTATGGCCAACACAAAAACAGTTATGGAATCTTAAAAAAAAGGGGGGAGATATGGATCTATATGTTCAAAGTGAAGAAATTTTCAAATATATCCAAATTAAATTGAGGTATTTTAATTTGATCCAATTTGTAAAAATATTTTATTTCTACCCATTTAGATCACTTCATTTTCACACTATACCCAAATTGAGATTTTTAACATTTTCTTCAAATAAAACCTATCCAGCAAATGAGAAATTACACCTTTACCCCTTCATCTCTCATTACCTAATCGAGATAAAAAGGACCGAAAACCCTTCTGCTTCCCTTTCTTCTTTTTCTTCCATTCACTCCTTCACCGTGCCACTACTCCACCGTGCCATCACTCATCGCCACTGGTTTCGACAAAGCTTCAACTTGTCACCCGTCAACTTCACATTCCAGGTAAGTTTTCTTCTTCTTTACAAATCAAACTTTCTCTTGATAAACTGTCAACCAGTGTTGGGGAAATGAAATGAGGAGTATATGTTAGACTGTAAAACCCTCAATGAGTTGGGAAAATGAAATGTGGAATATATGTTCTCGTGATTTTACAATGTATTTTTGCTTCTTGGAAGCATATTTTTGTTCTGAAAGCATGATTTTGTATGGTTTAACTTCGATTTTATGTTTTTGAAAGCATGATTGAAACTGTGTTATGTTGGTTTGAAAGAAATTGAACTGTTGTTGAGTTTGAAATTGAAGGACTGAAATCTTCATGTTTAGCCCCAACTAGGGTTGTATTTAATCGTCTGAATTTCCAATTTTTTAGCCCTGGACTGAAATCCTTAAATTCTAGCCCTCCAAGGATTGAAATCAAACCAAGGAAACTTTCGTGAATCGAGGGCCGAAATTCACCTTCAAGAGCTGAAATACTCTCACTAATTTTCCAATCAAATTTATTATTATTTTTTCAATCAAATTATTATTATTATTATTAATCAAAATATTTTGGGGCGCAATTTATTTATTATAGTCAGAAAAAAATTGAGTTTAATTTAACTATGATTTTTCCAATCAATTATTTCTTTTGTTCCATTATTGTAAAGATATGGACCCCAACTATTATTCCTATAGGCTCCATCATGATCCCATGGTGCCTTTCGATCATAGTTGGAGCACAAGTCAAGTATTCTATGGTCACTCGGGTAGTTGATGAGCTATGGCGCCACGGAACACCAAAGCATTTTAATATGGGTTCCTTCGGATACATGCTAGATCTTCCTTTCTACAATAGAGACTATTACTCTGAAGCTGCATTGCATATATTGAGACGGGAGGTGACACTGGAGGGTGCCCGCCCTAACGAGATGTGTTTCCTTTTTGGTTGCCGATTACATCAACTGGGTATGTAGGAGTACGCTCTACTTACTGGTATATGTTATGGGATAATAGACTAGGATACTATTAAGACTTAGCTAAAGCCAGATTTAGCTTTCGTTCGACTCATTGGGAGGACTCCTTAAGCTCAATTTGGAAGAGGTCATAAGGAGGTGACAGGCCATGGAGGGGGGACAACTGTCTGAGGATGATGACTTCAAGTTGGCATATGACATCATCATTGGGCATTGGATTCTCACCCACGAGTCATCAACAACCATCCCCTATTATGTATGGAGGATATTGGATGACCTGGAGGCTGTAGAGTCATTCCCTTGAGAAAAGATCGAGTGGAGCATGACAATACACATGTATCGAGGATCATTGGAGAGGGTCTTATGAGGAAGAGACACATCTACACCAACTGTTGGCTATTATTGGTAGGATTTAATATCATTTTTTACATTCATATAACAATGATTTTTTTAGAATCTCTAAATAATTATTTGACTCTTTTTTTGTTTATTCCTATATTATTAATTAATGGTGGGCATACAATCACTTCCATCCCTGCATCCCCAAATATGTATATGGAGGCAAAGGGACGTCACATTCCCCCTCTAGCTCCGTGATACCGAAGGTGCCTTGAACTTAGGCGGGCCCTGACTAGCTCTTCTACTCCATGGCATTTGTTGCTTAATATTGTAAGTAATACCCCTTTCATTCTTTAATTCTCATTTTTGAATTAGAAGATGTTTCTAAATTAAATTATTAATTACAAGCACCGACTACCTCGTTGTAGATTGAGCCGAATGAGATGGACTGTCAACATGTGTATTGGACCTATTTTGCCCACATCCCCCATATTCCATTGAGTTGCTAGGGTAATTATCAGTTTAGCAAATATTGGAGGGCTAGGCGCAGACAACGGGGAAAGGCCTTAGTTGAGCAGATATTAGAGGTTAGACTAATGAATTTTTGCATTGATTAAGTTATTTCAGTAAAATGCTAGAAATTAAATTATAATTACTTTATTTTCAATGTTTTGTTTTTTTTAGATCCCACGTCCCGATGCAGGCCATCTAATGATATCAGAGAGGATCCGCAAAAGGGCACGCATCTCTTCATATTTGATGTAATTATAATCCATTAGTTGATGATGTAGAATTCTAAATAGTTGATTGTAATTATTTTTCTCTAAGGGCTACAGATATTAAGCAAATTCAACCAAAGGGTATGATTGACAACCAGCCATCTCCCAGTCTAATGAGACCAGATATGAGCAGACCTCAGGTATGTATCTCTTCCTATTTAATTATAGTCTCTTATGAGTGCCGACCTATTCATGGCCCTGCTCGATGTTTTATTAAGACAATACAAGAAGCGGGTCCGAGTTCTATTGATAGAGTACCAGGAGTGAGCCCACACTTCGATGGTTCAAGTATGAGGAGCGTGCCATCTAGCATCATGATGAGGTCCTAGAGCTGCTTGACTAGATCGAGGAGCACCTTCATGCTTTGGAGATGGATGATAATGTTGGAGATCCATCACTACATCATTCTCCTTCTTCCACGGGCTTAGGAAGCCATCCGTGGGAGCTTGGCTTGACTAGTTCAGAGGGGATTGGTTGCACCATTGAGGGCCTAACCTGGTAGCTAGATACCTCCTCTCCGGTCTAGACCGATGTGACTCCACATGAGGTTGTTCTATTCGTTAATTATTCATATTCACATAAAATAGTTTAGTTCGTAATTTTTATCTTAACCCTATTATATTCTTTTTAAAAAATATCAGGAGCATATAGTGGGTGATAGGGAGCCTGTAGTAGATTCACTGGCTCCTATAGTGACTGACCCTACCCCTAGGTAATTCTAGTTCGTAAATTTATATTCTTAATATTTTAGTTACTTCATCATGGATAATTCTTTTCAATAATAGCCAAAGGGGCCTGTTAGTCGAATGGAGGATCCAGTAGATCCACATTCAACTCCTACAGTTATTGACTCTACCACCCAGGTAATTCTAGAGATTCTAGTTCGTAAATTCATATAAATTTGATTTTTTTTTGTTACGTAATGTTTTTATTTATCTTCAGTAATTCTTTTTTAAAAAAATTCTTAAATTCTAATAATTCTATTTCTTAAATTCATATTCACATAAATTTAATATTGTAGTTACTTCATCACGGACAATTCTTTTCAATAATAGCCAAAAGGGATGGAGGATCTAGTAGATCCGCAGGCAACTCCTACAGCTATTGACTCTACCACCCAGGTAATTCTAGAGATTCTAGTTTGTAAATTCACATAAATTTAGTTTTTTAGTTACCTAATGATTTTATTTATCTTTGATAATTCTTTTAAAAAATAGCTTGAGGAGATGGACAGCCAGAGGGAGCATCCATCCAATCTTTTCGATCAGGTGAGTCATGACATTATTATTTCATTTATATAGCTTTCTATTTATTGTTGTTAAATTTTTAATATTTGATTTTTGAATTGCCTTGCAAATAGGGCGTCCAGTTCGGCCCAAGAGAATGACACAGGAGTTAAAATCACCTTTTATGGATCCCTCTCATCACATAAATTCCTTGGTGCCAAGAAAGAGGCCAAAGACAAGAGGGCTCCAAAAGGCTCTTCGGGAAGCTCGTGCCCCTATGGTGGCAATCCCAAAGGTAAAACAATAATTTTTTTAAAAAATATTGCTTAAAATTCTATTTTATTTAATATTAGTTGATTTAATATATATATTTTTTGTATATATAGGTTTTGATGCCCTATTGCCTCCATTCACACTGATTTTACTTCGGATCTCGTTGACTAGGTATTTGATTACATTGTATGATTCGAAGCCATCTGCTGAAGCAAAGGAGCCCTGAGAGGATTTGATGGAACCGGTTTATTCGTTGATGCCACGACTTCTATAGTAGGACAGGATGTAGCTAGCATCAACAGTTCACTCCAGGTTTTGTGTCGATCCCTATTTAGTCACATAGGACTAGCTGCAACACTTACATTTGTTACTACATAGCACAGCTGATGAGGGGGCATCTTAAGAAGATGCTTGACTTGCCTTGCTCCTATGGCATGGCGCAACACATCAGGGATGAGACGGCTTGGAGCTACGGTGTAGAGAGTTATATTGAGTTTAGATCTTTTTATTTATATTGTATGGTTTATTTAAATGTAAATTGCTTTATTTAATTGAAAGGTTTCTTTAATTACGAATATGAAAATTCTTGAAAAATGTTCAACAAAAATCTAAACTCCCAACTATTTCAGATATTAAGTAAACTATAATGTTAAAACTAAATGTAGTAATTTAGAGGCCCTTTTAGATTAAAAATTGTTTTAGAAAGACTTTTAAATATTTTGATATTATTTTTTTATAAAATCATAATAATTTTTATTATATAATTTAAAATATATTTAAGTTGATCTAATTTTAAAATAAGCTAAGTTGTATTATTTTTTAACTTTTTTAAAAATTCAATTCAAATGATTATTTTTAAAGAGAACTTTTTAAAAAAGTTTTTAGGATTTAAGATTTCTAGAGGGTTTAGGGTTTTGAACACTTGTATATCGATTTTGACCAATCGAAGGTTGATTTTGAGAAAAAAAAAAAACTTCTAAAATTATAATATAATCCAACCTATTTTGTTTCATATCATCCCATTCTATTACATATTCAATAAAGTGAAGTAAAATTCCATGACAAACATTCATGTTGGTTAGAATAACATTTAGAGTTTATGAATCGTTTCAATATATACATTGCCTTAAAAAAATCCACACTGTCTCTTTAGGGACATTCTAGTAGGTAGAGTGGTAGAGTAGCGAGCTCGCAGATCATAGGTTTAGAGTTCGAATCCCACCAACATTCTCTTGGATAAAAGGAATGTCGAGGTGCATGAAAATTGGCCCGAGCACCGATAAAAAAATAATAATAAAAAAATCCACACTTTCATTAAAGACACTCACATCAACATTAACATATCTTCGTCGTCATTTGTCATCGAGTATATCTTTCTAGAAACTCGAGATTGTTAGATGGATATTGGATTGAAAATGGGCACTTCATGAGTTCTGTCATTTGGCATTTTATCATCTAGTTCGTTTGGTGGGGCTTCTGTATTATGTACATTCAGACAAGTGAAATGATTATGCCCTCTTCTTTTGCATAGTTTACACGTTTTCTTCCGACAACATTGTTCGGTTTGAGAGAGGAAACGAGACTTTTGTGGTCTTCCTATCAACCTTCTGTCAAGAGGAGTATTGATAACCATGTCTTTGACACCTACAATTGAATTCAAAGATGAACGCAAGGGAATAGATTGTATTGAAGGTGCATATGCCATTTTCAATATTTTCATGTCAAATAAATTACCACAACATAGAGTATAATAGTGAATCCCATTTTTCCTATAAAAAAGATTAATGGACTGATTTGAAGAAATATTTAATTACTAAATTTAAAAAAATATAAAAGAAAAAAAAACATCGAGTGCCAATTTCGGCTCTCAGTGGGTAGAAATAGTAGTGGATCGAAATCCTACTATTTTGGCCCACACTTTGGTCCTATTGAGCATTGTGTCTCAATTTCTCTGGATTTCGCCCCACGGTGGGTCAAAATCTACTATTTTGGTAACCTATGGGTTGAAATTGGGGCTTCGCTCCTGGTTGACCATTGTGTCTCAATTTTTCTGGATTTTACATTGTTTCTTGATTTCTCTAGATTGCACTCTACCTTGGGTCGAAATCAACCATTTTGTGCCATTGAGTCTCGAAATTTACATAATAATTTCTGGAATTTTACTTGACAACAGTAATAACATATTTACATGGTATTCCTTCCAGTTCTCATCTCCGACATCCACAGGTCTTTTGAATGATATCTACCACAACAATTGTTCCGTTGGGGGGGGGGGGGGGGTTTGACGTCATATTCCTCCCTATCTCGAATGGCTATAGTCTGCGACATTTCATGGTCAACCTTCATAGTTTTCTTCTCAATTCTTTCTACAATATGCTTAGTGATAATATTAGGCATTATAGCGGCTGCTTCTTAACGTTTGTTGAACAAAACTCGAGATAATATTGTTCATTATTTGGTTGTGATCTTTTGAACAATATGCATGTGATCAATTTGAGAGTCCGACAGTATGCATGTGACCAATTCGAGAGTCCTACCTCAATATCCAACCAACGATGGACTTTGGAGTGCATATGTTTAATGTTTCCAAAATCGAAGTCACATTTCTGCTTATCGTGAGAGCATGCCTCATTTTTTAAAAGGATCGCAACTCGAGGATTTCTGCACTTTATCTTTAAGTTTTCCTTCAAATGTCGATAATAAAAGGCATGTGGAACTTTGGGATACGCTGTTCTCACTGCGTGCAGTATGCTTATATGTCGATCGGATACAATAACCAAATCATTTCGCAGTCCATATACGATCTAGAGTTTTCTTAAGAACCACTCCCATGAATTATTGCCCTCCTCCTCACCAAACTTAAATGCAAGTTTCCATCCGCACAAACAATTGCATAAATTTTGCCTTCATACGCACCTTTAAAATGTCTTTCTTCTATAATAATGACAGGTTTCATGTACTTGAAACCCTCGATCAAAGGTCCAAGTGCATAGAATGATCTCAGAAAGTGCTTATCCCACTTATGTATACTGATCACTGTCTTCGATATAACACATTCCAATATGTAGAAGTTTGATGGCAGCTATCTGTATGAGTCCTTTGGAGTTTCATAGGCTATGTCTTTCACATGCTATAAAGATCGCCAAGCTTTGGTGTATTCTAACTTTATAGCATAATTCTCCTGCATGTCTTGAATCATATTTTTGGGGGTATGATACACACTGACAATTTTACTAGCCTACATGCCACCAATTGTTGCTACACTTGTTTTGGCTTTGTTGTGTAGTTTGGAGGCAAGTGTAAGTCGAGACAAACTTGTAAATCACCCACATCTAGTATCCAACTCTACACGAATCATGATAGTGTAGTCTTTTTTATTTTTATATCGTGCTTCAAATTTTCCCTCATCCGAATGTACCACGTGATAAGGAAATCGGTTCTAATGTGAATATTGACCGACTGCTATTGTTAATTCATCCTTACTGTTAAGGATTGCATCCTTTCCTATCTAACCAACTGTTGGAGCTATATCATCTTCAGAAAAATGCAGCACTTCATCTTCATCCCAAACCATGTTTGTAAATTGAGTCGAAGGATCAGTATAAATTGCTTAAAAGGAATCACCTGTCTCATCCTATCATCAAAGTTGTTGTCATCATCATTGTGAACATATTCTTCATTGTAATCATAATCATTATCTGTGCAAATATATTCGAATGTACCAAGTTTGTTATTTGCATCAACAAATCCATTCCTTGCATGATCATTTGCACTGATAGGACAATTATAGCGCCAATATCACCATTGATGCCACCTCTCATGAGTTCTTTCATTTATGCTGATGACCATAACTTTATGATCAGCTTCCCCCTTCAAATAGATGATATTATATATATTTTCAATGTCTATTAATTTAATACCTCCATCTGAAAATTTTGAAGTAATTGAAATTTGTATATTAAATTGGTTTAAATCAATCGTCATGCAGTCTGCCATAGTTCTCCTAAAATCCTCATAATTCACGTCTGATGGTACTACTACTAGACTCATTCTTCCAATCAGAGAACCCTCGTGAGTAGCAATTCTAATGTAATCCATTTCCGCAAGTAACACAAACAAATATATTCAAGAAATGTCCACTAAATAATGAAAAAAGAAACCGAAATTAAAAAAAGAAAATTACTAGTATAGGGGTATAAATTTTTTTTTAAAAAAAAAAAGAAAAGAAAAATTTGAAGGGAATTCTCTTCCAGGGCCGAAATACAAGGATTTCAACCCTTTTGGGGTTGGAATTAAAGAAAAAAGAAAGAAGAGGAATTCTCTTCACAATTCGAAACAAGGAATTTCGGCCTTTCAAGTGCTAGAATTCTCTTCATAGGCCTGAATTTTCTGCAATTCCCAACTTTCCTTCCTTCCTTCTCCTACCGCTAAATGTGGTGGAGAAAGAAAGAAAGAAAAAAAAAACTAGACAAAACAACCAACAAATACAAGCTACCAACAACATTTCGAAATCAATTTGGAAGAAAATAAAAACAAAAGATACCCGATCGAACAATAGAATGCACCATCAAACACCACCCAAATTCATTTTCTTGATTCTAAAAACAAGAAGCTACAAACTCAATGATCGAACATTAAAATGCTGGGTTTTTTCTTTTCTCTTCATCAAGGGAATAATTCTTTGAGTCGTTTTCTTATCTATGGACCAGAACTTCTATCAATGAATGATGGTAGTCGTACTTTCTTCAATTCATTTACTTGTTGGGTTTGGTAGTTGTGTATTGAATACTGAGGGTTAAATAGTAAGCACATGCTAAAGTAAAATAAATATTTAGTTTTCTTTTTCTTTTTCTTTTTTTTAAAGAAAAAGTCAAAATGAGTAAAGAATGAAAATTTAATTTTCCACATGGGTAACTTACGAAATGTTCTGAGGATTTAGGTAGATAAGAAATAGTTGTTTTCAATTTGGGTAGAAATGAAAACTTTACATAAATTAATGGAGGAATTTCATTCGATCCAAAATTAAAATAAATGTATTTTGAATGATTAGAATGAAATCTTCAGGTTTATAAAATATACATGATTGGCTTTTAATAAAGGTAAAATGGTTAATTTAGTTTCATAATTTTTTTGTTTTGACTATGTAGGTCT
>JAOXNR010000028.1:19348824-19371120 GCA_028571225.1 Parsonsia alboflavescens
ACTAAGTTATGTATTCCTAATCAGATTAGGAAATAAAAATTAGGAAGAAAATAAAAAAATAAATAAAAATAAGTTTCCAAAATGCCCAAAAGTCCGTCCAGATGACCCCGGATGGTCGAAAAATGGCTGAGATCACAGCATAGCAGTGAGTATTGTTCCCTAGGCCATTCCGGATCAACCCGTCAAATTTGGGCCCATTCTTACAACTTTTCAGTTCTTACGATTCGACCCCAAAAACTTTTCCGATCACCTCCGATTGCTTTGAAACTTCTCCTGTAGCCTCTTGGACCTGCATGGGCCCACCTGAATCTCCTCGTGGGCCAGCTCTGGGTCAAAATGGCAACTATGTCTCACAGTCAAGTCCGTCAGAGAATCAATCTACACTACAGTCATTTTGCAATTCTTTGCCGAATATTGAATTGCCCACAAACTGTTCAAACAACCGCCGGCTCTTCGAACTCCATCGGTTCTTAATACACTTCAAGCCCTAAAATGATTCGGCGCTTCAAGAACCTAGAAAATGTCATGACGCAACCAGCCTTTTGGGCTAAGCCGCAACAACTAGATTCACTTCCGAAAAGTTTACAAATTGGTTTTGGGAATCGAATAGTTCGTGTTCAGTCAGGGTCACGAGTTCTCTCTGCATTGCGATGAAGAACTAATGGTGGGTGTGTTTCATTTGGGAACCGACAGAACGAAACGACGTCGTTTTGCTTAGTACGAGTCTCAAATCCTCTTGCCATTACAACGTTGTTGTTCACGTGCATTAGGTATGCGGTGCCACACGCCATAGTCTTATTGTTTATATAAATAAATAAATATATATATATATATCGAAAAAGTAGCGGCAATTTTCTACGATATCAGTTTTTTCAATCTGTATACCTCACAATATCTCGACTTTCTCTTTACAAATTGAAAAAACCGACATCACAGAAGATTGTCGTTACTTTTTCCGTTAGTAGCAAACGAATTTGTGTGCTACGTATCACACAGAAGTATTTCTCTCTCTCTCTCTCCCTATATATATATATATATATATATATGTATAAATATTTATAGGGAGTGCTACGGAGCTCAAATTATAGAATGCTCCACTATTTAATAGTCAAACTTAACGGTCAATTGTCCTTTTCTTTTTATAAATGAAATAAATTCTCAAGTAAAAAATTATTTTTTATTGATATATTTTATAAACTAAACCCTAAAAAGATAAACTAAATCCTATGGATACTCGATAAAATTTTGTTATTATTTTTTTTCTTTAAAAAAGACTAACCGTTAACTTTGACCATTAGAAAATTAATCGAAGCACTCCATAATTTGAGCTATGTAGCACTCTATTGCATGTTCATGTGTGTATATATATAGGATAATGCTATCGAGAGCACGGTTAATTCTCTAACGGTTAAAGTTAACGATCAATATTTAAAAAAAATAAAATCTTCAATAAAAAATTTATTTTTTTAAACATATTTTATAATAGTCGGTGTGGTAAATGAAAATATATTTGTAATATTGTTGCGCCTGTGACTCCGCAGCAAACCATGTGCCTCGTCTGCATGTCACCTGAAGATAGATACATACGCACGGTGATGATGGTTGCGGGGCATTGGCAGGCCTTGGCCATTGCATCACATTCCTCAAATTCTTCATCACTGCATGCCCATTTATCAATAATTCTGGTGAAAGAAATATTAATAGAACCCTTCAAATGTCCCGAGGAGCCGAAGTTTGTCTGTTTGCATCATTCTAGCTAGCTAGACGACAAATAGTTACTGTTGCACCGCCACATATAGTTCAGTATATATATATGCATAAAGAAAGGCAAAATATTTTCACTTACGAGCAATTTTGAAATATTTATATTTCCATTTCCATATTTGGTTCAAGTAATTGAGGAAAAGTAGTAGTGAAGAAGATGGTGAAGATCGATGATCTGGAGATGATGGAGCCTCCGAGCCCCGGTGGGTCAGAAGTTGAAGCCGAAGATATTAGCTACGATGACCTCAAGAGGCGGATATGGAAGGATCGAATGCGAATGCAGAAGCTCAAAGCCAGCAGAGTCGAGTTGAGCCAAGCCGATCATGAATCCCCACAAATCAAAGAAGAAATGTCTCGGAGGAAGAAAATGTCAAGAGCCCAAGATTCAATCCTCAAATACATAGTGAAGATCATGGATGTTTGCAGCGCACAAGGCTTCGTCAACGGGATAGTTACCGAAAAGGGAAAAGCCGTGACGGGCTCATCCGATGGTCTAAGAGAATGGTGGAAAGAAAAGGTTCGATTCGATCAGAATGCTCCGGCGGCCATAGCTGAATTCTTACCCAAAATTCTCAAGCAAGCTAACGAGAAGGAGCTACGTTCATTGATGCACCTTTTACAGAACATCCCAGACACTACCCTGGGGTCACTTCTTTCGGCACTCATGCAACACTGCGTGCCCCCTCAAAGGCGGTTCCCTTTGGAGAGAGGTTTACCCCCACCGTGGTGGCCCACCGGGACCGAAATATGGTGGGGTGCTCAAGGACTATCCCACGAACACGGTCCCCCCCCTTACAAGAAGCCTCACGACTTGAAAAAGGCATGGAAAGTGAGTGTTCTGGCTTCGGTTATAAAGCACATGGCACCGGACATAAACCGGGTGAGGAGATTGATAAAGCAATCCAAATGCTTGCAAGACAAGATGACAGCCAAAGATACCACCACTTGGTCTAAAGTGCTTAACCAAGAAGAGGAACTTCTAGAACTGGTCGATGAATCTCTCAAGATTTCACCGGCGAAAGAAGGTATTGAAGAAGCAGAGGATCTGCTTGCTTTGACAAAAGTAGTATCGGGAGGCGGCGGAGACCCTCGAGGGAAGAGGAAACGCTTATTTGGTTGTTGGGAGGAGATATTAATGGAAGATCATCATAATCTGTTCGCATGCCAGAACTTGAAGTGTCCACAGAGCGATGTCGTTTCGGGCTTCGTCGACAAAAACTCAAGGACCGAACACGAAAGATTGTGTGCTTACAACATGAGTAATATTATTAACGATAGTGGTCAAGTAGTAGTACCGAATGTTTCTGCTATGGATCGTCCTCTTCCAATTAGTTTTGAAGGGTTGGTTGGTGGAGAAATGCATTGGAAGGCAGATCCAGAAGAGAGCAATAATTTTGGGATACAAACACATCATGACCCGAATTGGATAGATCATCATCATCATAGTATGGTACCAAAGAATATTAGTAATATTGATAGTCCAAGCAGCAGCGAAGCAAATATTTCCGAAGTGGTTCAAGTGGGCAACAGAAGTATGTATAGCTACGGAAATTACTGGGGAGAAAATGAACTTGACCCCTTTAGGATGGCTGCTGCCAGTTATGGAAACATGGACCTGAATCTAAATATATGTCCATTAAAAGGGGTATTGGGTAATCATGAAAATACCACTTCGATTTGGGATTTGGCCTACGTTGACCGCGACGACTCCGAAGCAACCGATACCACAGATTATATAGGTTAGCCCTGTTACAATGTCTTCGTCCCATATATTTTATTTTGGTGCGTGCCTTAGTTAATTTCCTAGATTATTATATATGGTTTGCGCTGCATGTACTGTCCCATAATGTTAATTTTTCCAATATTTGTACTTGTTTTGAGTTTGAGATTATTTTTTATTTTAATTTCTTGCCTCTAATCTCATATGCTCCCTCTGTCACTAAATATAAGGTACTAGTCGTTATTTTGAAAAAATTAAGATAATATTTTTTTTCTTTAAAATGTCCCTATTTAATACTAATTGAATTAACAACAAAGGAAAAGGAAAAGGAAAAGAAAATCATAAGGGTAATATATAAAATAAAATAAAATAAAAAAACATCTTAAAAAACTAATTAACTAACGACAATGATTTATAATCAGTGATACGAAAAATTAGTTAAAATGACTTATATTTAGTATCAAAGAGAGTATGAGGGTGGGCATGGAATCTTTTCATGTACATAACTAATTAATATAATGTTTTTAATTTCTATATATATATATATATATATATATATATATATGCTTAATTACAATAATTCATCATCCATCATTAGTCGGAATGCATTAATAATAATTAATTAATTAGAAAGTGAAGTAATTAATTAATTAATTTAAAGTTCATAAAAGCTGTGGTTTTGAGGCATGCACTCTTCGTATCCTGGCTTGGTGGCAATGCAAGAAAAACCCTTCCTAAATCTTGGGTTCTGCTTGTTCTTCATCTCCACCTCTACTGCAAACACAGCACAAACTGGTCTGTGATCTGAGAATCTTGATTCCCCTCTTATGTACGATAACTGTTCTATGCCCTTACCTCTCCACAATATCCTATCACACCTGCACTAATATATAATTCCGTGATTAATTAATATCTGACTGACCACCCTGAAACTGAAAAATACTATATATTAGACAGAGAAATTTACCATGCAGGAGTCCTTCGCTTTTTCTTAGATTTCTCAGTTTCTCCTGCGTATAAATCTGAGTTATGAGAGTACTTGTAAGTTGGAGCAAACAGGATCCTTCCCTCATTAAACCCGCTGAATACTCTGCCTCCTGCTCTCTCCAAATTCAACTTTATGGGTTCAAAAAAAAAAAATTGTTAATAAATAATAATAACAATTCGGGCTTAATTAGTTTATTAATGACATAAGCCTGTCATTGTCATCTTAAGATCTTGAGGGTTCGTTTACACTGGAAACCAATATTTATGGCTGCCTCATTGACTACTTCATATGGATATGGAAGTAGTCTCTATCAATAATGTCAATAAGAAGTGGTTTTCAGAGTATTACCGACCTGATCCTTTTCAAGGAGAGAGTCCCAGTTGTTATCCTCCAAAAGAAGCCTTGTCTCTTCATAGCTTAGTGTCACCCGATAATTCAAGTCTCCCAGCCAAATTATGCGGCTGATATTAAGTTGATTTTTCCAAAGCTGAAATTAGTACACAGAGAGAGAGAGAGAAAGTAATTCAAGAAAAATGTACATTTTGTGAGATCATCAACATTTTGACTTACTCGTGGTCGAGAATTCTTTCGGGTATTTTACTATTTGGATTCTTGCAAAGGTGGGGAAATTGTGTGTTTTTTAGAATTTCAGTAACATCAGCATTTCTTCTCAGCTCATCTCCTTCCTTTTCCCCAGAAGCTAAGTGACTGCAGACAAAGCAAAAGCTCGTTTGGTGCAATGACAAGCTAATTGCTATACAACCCTGCATTAAGAATTAAAAATATGTTAACATATACATTTACCAAGCATTTCAAATTCCTGAAAATGGGTACAAAATCTTCAATTAATGCTTGAATTTTAATCATTTGACAATTTTGGCGCACGATGAAACAAAGAAATCAAGATCAGGATGGAAGAATATTCACACTGATACCAACCTTATTTCTAAGGCAGCCCATAATTCCAGTTCCCACACAGGAGATTCTAAGGTGGCCAATGTGTTGCACCAACTCTTTGCGTGCCCATATTGAAAGGAAAATGCCCACCATTTGCTTGCTTCCCATGAGGCGATAATTCAAGATGTTTCGAGAAGGAAATTGTGCGAGTTCAAGAATCTCATTTATGCCTGTATTCTTATGGTCATGAGGGGTAGTAGCACAAGGGTCAGTCAACTTTCTTGGCCGTCCATTTGACACTGGCGAATCCTGTTGGCAAGTACAAGATTTGACTTGGCTACTATCGGCTTTGAGTGTTTTCCTAAGCATTTTGAGACAAGGCTTTTGGAAGATGGTGGACTTTGGATCTTTGGAGCTTTTTATGTACTTTGAATTGGAATTACCTGATTCTATAGAAGAATATAGAGAATGATGGTATGTTTTGTTTAATGCCTGGCTTATCAAGGCTAGCCATTTTGCTGCTGGCTCATTGTCTTCTGTCACCAGAACATTTCCAGCATTCAAAGGCACAATCTCCTGAAACCTGAAATTTTTTTCAAAAACTTCAAAAAAGATGCCACAATTATTGCCTTTATTCAAGAATATAAGAGTTGCAAAAGAAGCACACCCCAAAACATATATGTCGGAAGAGCCTTCCACCTGCAAGAAATTTGCTAGATTGAGTCCCTGATCGGGAGCTTTTCCTCCCACATTCCATGTAGCAGCAAAAATCCTACAGTCATTACCCAGAACATCTTAATTAAACCTTCGGCAAATGACTAAATCGAGAATAGTCGTTGAACTCAAACTAACAATATGAGGGAATTTGAATTACAGACCTTGTATCATGAACCGAGGTTGCAGCTGGTGCCATAGTCTTATCAAAGCTTGAGAGGTTTAGGCTTTCGATTCTTGCACTGCTGTGCCTTTCTGGGATTACATAAGAATTCAGTAACATATATCCAAATTTCTGATAGAAAAATGTTGTCATAATTAAGACAGAAACCATACAATTTTTCAGTGTCAATATATTTCCCTCTAGCTAGGTCAATATCAAACACTAGAAAAAACAAGTTCCAGATTAATTAATTACTTCCCTTGTTCATACACCGAATATTTCTTGCCATAAAATCAATCTGTACATTAGTCTTCTGTTAGGTAAGCTACCAAATACATCGAAACCACAGTTTCTGTTGATTTAAACGTCCAAAACTTTTGGTTAAATAATGATATCATGACAAATAAGCCAGATTTTTCTTTTTCTTATTTTAATTAGACCTTCTGATAATTTAAATTTTTCATGAATATGAAAGAAACCAATAAAATAGTGCATGCCCCCTAAATCAGATTCAATTAATGCAGGTAACTCACCAAATGGAAAATCCTTTATAAAAAAAAAACTCACCCCCGAATATAACATTTCTACAAGATTGCAGATAACATTAAAAACTATTCTGCACATGAAGAATGCCAAAAACTTAAATTAACAAATGCATCCACAAATAAAAGAGGAAAAAAAAAAGGTTACTGTTTGCGACGTCAACCTGAGATACCCTTCCTTTCAGGATTCGAAGAATCAAGAAAAGTTTCCACTCTTGATGTCACCTTGTTATCCAAATCTGTCCCCAAACAGCCCAGAAAAACAATAAAAATTAGTCTTCAAATAAAGAATTGGCATTATTATTCTCTTTCCATTAGAATATATTTTTTTCCTTTCCAAATATCGCATAGGTCAGATATGGGAAAGAGATACACACCTTGATCATTTCCATCTGAAAAGCCTGCATCTTCTTCTGAGCTGTCTTTGCCAATTCTCTTTGAACTAAAGATCTTGGGAATGATAGACTTCAATATCCCATGTCAAGAAAGGTACAATGAGATTGGAAGATCCAAAAAGAAAAAGAAACTTAAAAACTAAAATGGAAATTAAGAGGAAGAGAAGATACCTTCTTTTTCTTTTCACCCTTGACAGAATTTTCTGGAGTTGTGGAATTGCTGGGACTGGAAGAAGAGGGACCCTGTGACAACATTCATTCATCTGCCAATTTTTCCACCAAAAAATACCTTTGAAGATGTGTATATATACTCAGGATGATGTGTATATATACTCAGGATCTGATGTAAACGAATGCAAATTCCTGTAGGATTTCGAGAACCTTTTTTAATCTCAATTCCACCAAACAAAGAGAAACCGCATGGAAAATTCAAAATTCTTGATTTGCCATTTGCATGAATCTTTGTGCTTTTTTTGGGTTGACGATTATTTTTTAGTCTTTAATTTCTAAAATTTTAATTTTCTTTTTGTTGGTTTTCTGTAAATATTCTGTTATTCGATCGATTTCTATTTTCTGTAATTATAATGAGAATTTGCTGCCAACTTTTCAGGAGATTAGGGGAACATATGGTTAAGGTTAAACAGAGTTCGCTTACAGGCTGAAGTCTCATCTTCTCTGCCATCATAGCTTTCAAGAGATTTGGGGCATGTGTACGTTAGATAATTATATAAAATATTTTTGTATTTAAATTTTTCTTAAACTAGTAAAAGTTATTATTACATTTTTATGTTTATTACTAGTTCATTCAATATTTTATGTCTTGAAGTTGAACTTTCTATTCATTTAGTCTCTTTTATTTATAAATCTAATTTTCACATAAATTAAGAATGAATTGGTGTTATACTAATTGACTATCGACATTTAATGAAGAGTTGACCTGAATTTTATATATGATTTGATATATTTACATCAACTCCTGCAAATTCACAGCATTTCAATTATTTGCTTTCCAACTTGATTATTATTAAAAAATAAAATAAACCTTTTCATTTAATGAGAAGCTTCCAAGCCAAAACATACTTATTCTTCCAAACCCTTCAAAAAACCCAAACGATGGCCCAAGAAAGCCCTTCGTTTGCGTATGATTTCATAATATTTACTACTTCACCCTTTATACTCTCTTGGTTTGGAGTCTACATTTTCATTTTGAATTATTTGTTATTTAGAAATAAATGTCTCATTTCCTATATTAGTTAAGATTTTAAAAAAGAAATTGATATTATTAAATATAAAATAAACTATGTTAATTAACTTTTTTAAAATTTGTACAAATCAAAATAAAATATTCATTTTCGAACAGAAAGAATAATTAATAATATAACCTTTTAAGTTAATTCAAAGACCATAGGTCTCGAGTTTTAAATCTCACCAACACCCTCCTACATAAGTAGAATATCAGATGCATGAAAACTAACCTGAATAAAGCTCAAAAAAATAGTAATTTTAAATTTTTAAATGTTTATAATTAATAATATGATTTTATTTATTACTAAGTTGTTTGACATATGACCTTTTAAGTTAGTAGCTATAAATTTTTAAATTAGTAAGAAGGTTAATGATACTTTAAATTAAAAATCTATTTATTTTAGAAGATAAAGCATTCAATTTTTGAATAACCTAAATTAGAAATAGATACATTCATAGAATAGAGTATATAATATGAAATAGGTAAGTTACATATAATATAGATTACGTATATTTATTATTTATAATATGAGAATATATATATATATATATATATACGGATTTGCTAAGGTGCTCTCCAACCGTTACCGTAATGAAATTTTTGCTCCGCTTGATTGGCTGCATTAGTACTGTAGCAAAAATTCAGTTACGGTAACGGTTGGAGCGAGCCTTAGCAAAATCGTATATATATATATACGAATTTGCTAAAACGCTTTCCAAAACGCATCTTAATGCGCACTCCAACCGTTACCGTTACGGAATTATTGCTCCGCTTGATTGGCTACATGAACACTGTAGCAACAATTCTATTACGGTAACGGTTAATGCATGCTCCGAAACGTGCCTTAGAAAAACCGTATATATATATATATATATATATATATGGTGGCGTTAGTTTAATCCTATCACTCGATTCATTTTTGTGCATTGCCAAATACTTCCACCGTGGAAATTTAAGGAGCATTTTTGTCCAGTCTTTTCAGTCGAAAATATACAAGAAAATTTGTCAATGGAAAAAGAAAAAAGGTTTAATAAAATTTACACTTCGATTGGTCCTCCCTGATGAATCCCCTGTTCCCAGCCCCGGGCTAAGTTGAGCAAATCGGCAAGAAAATTTTCATTACATCAGAATTTCAGCTACCTACAAAGATTAACCGTAGTAATGGCTGTGATCGGCTGCCAACGATGAACAAACAGGTTCAACTTTACCTTTTTCAGAACGTTTAATTAGTGTGATCCTTCTTCACCTAATTCTTGTCTGTACAAAGCCAGGCTCTTGCCAAAAAAAAAAAAGCAAAAAAGGTAAGGGTTTATGCAGCAAAGGAAATATCTCACAGTAAAACATTAGGAATGTGCCAAATACAGAAAAAAAAAAAAGGATCCGGGGGTGGGGGTTGTTCAAACCTCTGTATAAGCATAAACGCCAGCCTCTCTAGAACCCGAGGGACTTCCTCGTCTGATAAATTTTCCTTCTTTACATATGTATAGCATAGGTACTCCAGTTGACAATTCTAAGTCTATAACCTGTCATTATAAAGCAAATGAGCTAATAGACATGCATGTAGAAGAATTTTGTCTCAAACTTTATGAATAGGTCTTTACCTCCTCTGACGTTAACTTGTCCAGATACATAATCATGGAGCGCAGAGAATTTGCATGAGCTACAACCATTATATGTTTTCCAGTCAAAAGTTGAGGTTCAATCTGCAAATCAATTCATCTCGGTGTTCAAATTGTTTGACAGAACAAGCCTCAAATACTAAAATTACGACTGATAAACTTAAAAACGGAACATATATGTTGTGACATACTTGCTCTTTGAAGTAAGAAACTGCTCGTCGCAGGCACATCTCCAAGCTCTCACCATTAGGAGGCCGCACTTCATAGCTTCTACGCCATTTATGAACTTGATCCTTCCCATATTTTTCAGCAGTTTTCTGCTTATTAAAACCCTGTAGATCACCATACCTGCAAAAACAAAAATGAAGCATCAACATTAAATTGTGCTGGGTGGTATTAGAGAATACAATGAGCAAATATAAGAGTGATATTACATTCTTTCATTTAGCTGCCAAGCTTTAACAACTGGAACAGACTGATCCTTGGTGTCTTCGCTATAAATTTGACTCCAAATTGCGGCTTGGTCATTCTCATTGTGTATAATAATAGGAACCTGAGAGTTATATAATCTGATTAACCGCCAAGAGCATGCGTGATCCTTTGCCAAAGAAAGTAAACAACTGGAGATAAGTTATTCAAAATTATCATTTATTAATAGTTTAGGAGTAGTAGTATCACTGAGAGTCTCTCCATCTCTCTTGCATAACTTTTCGATGCTAAAACAGTTCTTCTCATTTCTCAAATGAATTTCATTCCCCGCTCCCCCGCTCCCATACATATTACACATTTTGATACCCGAAGTGGGAAGTAACTAGTTATGACTCAATAAATTTAATGAGCCTGAGAAGAGAAAAGGATTGCTAGAGGATACTCCAATGTATGTGGCCTACGCCTCTTAGTGCCAAGCCTTTCATCTGTCTTGAGGGTAGGAAAATAATTATTGATTTATTACCTTCAAGAATAGAAGTCAAAAAAATTTCATATAATGGCAAATCTGTGACTTGATCATGGAAATTATCAGAAAACACAAACCAAAACCTCAGAAAATCTTGGTTTTTAACCTCACAAAATGGAGTTCAATTATTCTTCTTAGGGTTAAATGCAACTTAAGAAGGATTAGCTTAGCTCTAGAAGAAGATAAGAAAAAATTTTAGCTAAGGATAGCTAATATCAGTGCTAACCGGGAAGTATTTCAACAATATGTTGAAAGAAAGTATTGTCTCCAGCATTTGAATCGTGAAAATCTGGAATTGGAAGTTCAGACTTCAGACCAAAAAAGAGAACAAACAAATAGGAAGAAAAAACTATAATAGAAATCAGTTCTCAAGTTTAGCTGGTTTTGCTTTAAGTAATAGACAGTGTTCTCTACCCCTTGCTTTCAGTGATTTGCTATTGGATTGGTGAAATTACTTAAACTGAGAATGTATTTCCAATGTCCTACACTAATCATTATAAAAGATTCTAGAAGAAGCAGAGGAAGAAACCAAACAAGAACATTTTCAGAGTTCATCAGAAGCCCTAGAGGACCACTTTAGATTAGAGTTTATAAGACTTTTCTACTTTTGAGTTGAAAAATGCTGTTCTTAAACGAATTATTGCAAAAACATCACCAGCAAGGCAATGGAAATTTCCTTTAGAAAAGAACCTTTTCGCCACTAAGTGGAGGATGTATATGGAGGACAAAAGGTACCTTCATGCAACGGTGCTCTGTGAGTGCAAGCATAGCAGTCATCTGTGAACGAACTAAAGCTGATGTATAGACAATGTCTATGGGCATATTGCTAATTCTCTTACCAGCTTCAATTGCCTCTTCCACGCCTTTTTCAGTCAATGGCACATCAACACAACCAGTGAATTGGTTCTTCTCGTTCCACATTGATTCACCATGTCGTATTAAGATTAGAACAGACTCATCTAGAAAGCAAAAGGACAAAAAAAAAGCATTGCTTTAGTATGAGAACTCAAAAACTCTGCAAGATAAGAACTTAAAAAAGAAACAGTAGGTGATATCTAAAAGGAAGTTAGTTAGAATGATGAAAAGCAAGATTTACTCACTTTCTTTCCTAGGAGTGTTATTGACTTCACCTTGGTCGGAGTATAAAAGTGGATCTGTGGATGAAAGAGAAGTTGATGCATCTCTTACAGACATTTGCAACTTAGAGGGTCTTCTGCAAGAACCTTTCCTCAAAATTGATTTATCACTTTGAATACCATTTGCAATTAATTGCATATGGAAATAGTGAAATCCACCATAATCAAATTCAAGATTGACCCGATTAACTGTAATAACATGGTGATATCCTGCAGCAGCAATCATTCTGAAAATCCAGTGATACATTCAAAATATTAGCAAAAATAGGATGCCACATTGCCACCATGAATACTTAACAAGCTAAAATCCTTCCTTTGTTTTATTATCTACATTTTTGGAAATGATTAATATTTCTTTTTTATAATATTCGTGATTGATCACTGAACTAAGCGCCCCATATCAAGGCCTTTCAACTGAAGGAAACACATACTGTCACAGAACCATTGAAAATCAGGAATATCAAAATTCTATTTAGATTCAGTTTCTAGAAAAAGTCTTTAGACATTGAAAAAAATCTTTGTAATCGGGAAAAAGGTCCAAGAAAAGGAAAAGATCTCACAAACATATGAAATATATGATCACTCGAATTTCACATGCTCAAACTTAGCAACAACCCAATCTCCATTTACCAATATGTAAATAAAATAACGGACCAATCATGATATCAAATCAACGTTACATTCAAACAAGAACATACTGGTCCTAAAAACATTCCAATAAAGAACAAATTGACATATGCATTTTCTAACAACTACCAACCCAGTAGCTATTTACCAACATTTAAAGATAAAGGACCAATCGTGATATCGAATCAATGTAACAAATCTCAAACAAGAACATATCGGTTCTAAAAAAATTCCAAATAAGAACAGATTGACATATGGAGATCAAAGCAGATATTTAGCAATGGGATTTGGGGAACCTAAAGAAGCCTTAAGAAGAATACCTTGGAAAAGTGAACCAGAGAAGAAAGTGTGAACAAGTGGCTATTGAGAGAAGTCGATCAGACCAGCGAAGGAGAAGAGTAGACGAAGTGCGTGCCTGGGTGGGTTGAGTGAGGGGAGTAAAATTTTTCAGGTTCTGTGAACTTGGTGGTATTTAGTGTTAAGCCCTCAACTTAACCAAAAGTAAAATTGGAGTCTTGTCAAATTTGCATGCCCTAGCCCTCTTTTGGGGGAATTAAAAAGTATAAGTGAGTTCATCTGAGCCGAGCTCGGCGGGTTAAAGTATGAGTTTCAAATTTGGACTCCGTCAACGGACTCAGCACCCTTCTCAGTGAATTGATCAATCAGACTTACTCTTATAAAAAATATAGTTTATAAATATGAACTTTTAAGTTTTAATCTTAATTAAAGTATGGTTTTGATACTCTTCTAAATTTTAAAAAAGTGCAGGTTAAAAATTGACAATTTTTCATTTTATATAGATAACCTTTCAATAAACTATTAAGTATATATTTTTAAGAAGCAATTTTTGTATGCACCTAGTCTCAAATTCTTGTGCTTTTCTTTTTTATCTCTCTAGTTTTGAAAAGATTTAACTAACAATGTACTCATTGAAGTTGTCATTTTTTCCAGTTTGATCATTGAACTAAAAAATCAATTAATTTAACCATTATAATTTAATATTTCAATTAATTTAATCATTATAATTTATATTTTTTGAAAATTTAACCACTTTATGATGGTTCAGTTAAATAATTACAACTGTAATCATTTTTTAGTAATAATGTTCTATATTTTTCCATATCGACAAAATTTTTCATATTAGTTAAGAAAAAATCTTCTTCATTTTATCAATTTCTTTTAATTTAATTTTTTTATGATATATTATTTGAATGACATGAAGTATTTTTCAATGATATATTAAGACTTTAGTAGCCACATAATTAATTAGAAGATGATTTCAGGGTGTGGCAAAGAATACAACACATTTTTACTCTTGAGAGTATGGTATGGTTATTGAAATAAGAAGTTTTTCTAAATTACATGGGTGGCGAAGTTCCTAATTTAGTTTTAGCACTATTTTTATCCCCAAAAAGACCTTGCATACCCATAAACAATTGTCTAAATTGAAAATTTTGAATTTCCTTGCATACAATTGAAAATGAATTTCCTAGACCGTGGTTCATGTTATTTTGAATGGACCTCGTCATGACTTTCGGTATTCATAATAATGACTTTCGAATGCGATGAAATTAAAAGAACTTGTTTAAGAAACTGAAACTAAGTAACATTAAAAAAAACCAACAGATTCCATTGTAGCCAAAGAATAAAGATTGTAGCTTATATTTCTTGCCTCTAAAATGAGAGGAGAAAACTCGGAAGAAACTCATTAAGCAAAATAAAAATCTTTCACCAGATCAAGAAGTTCCAATTAAGCTTTTGTGCCAAGTAAGTGCTATAGGAAAGGAACAACAAAGGTTGCGAATCACACTCTGAAGTTTGAAAACCACAGAGTTCAGTGGCAATATATAAAGAACCATTAAATAAATCGTAATCAGTTAAAGTAGTACAAGAACAACATCCATCACCCAACGACAACAGAACATAAAATGTATAGACGCATTGAGCATCAATTATAAGAAATATCAGTCCTAACAGAGATGGATCTTAATTGATAAAGAAAAAAAGAAAGGACTAACAACAATTGACTTGTTATTAGAATGAATCCTCGGTGTCTTGATATTGCTGGATGACCTGAGGGCAAGATGCCAATGGAACATTTTGGAGGAAGCCCAAGTTGTTGGCAAATCTGGTAGCGGAAACCATGCCATTGTTCCAGGTGAGGATAACACGGGTACGGTCACGGCCTCCATTTGGAACGGCACATTCAGGGTCCGAACTCTTCTGTAAGATAACATCACAGATGTCGTCGCCGCAGTCACGGTTAACTGGAATCTTGTATTCTCCATCGGAGCCAGTCACGCCAGATCTCGTGTATGTAACAACTGTAGGATTATCTCTCTTGGTGCAAACAAGCTTTACAGTAGACCCTGAAAACCAGTATTACAAGATGAATAAATCGTTCATTCTTGCAGTAGTCTGTTACAAAGAAATGGTTTCAAGTACACATTTCAAAAGCCATTGTCATAGTATCAAGTTTATGTGGGAAGCCCAATGGACCTCAAAGGCAAGGGTCAGAGCTGGGACTTGAATAATCATAGAAAATTCAACAAGATGTTGAAGCCATTTCAATGTTCCATAACAAAAAGCCACTCCACGTTCTTTAAGCAAGAAAATGTTGCAACATAAGTCTAGATTCCAACTTGAAGAAAATGGGTAACTAACCAATAGTATAGATCCAAAAATTTCAGAGGAAAATAACCCGAAAACAAAGTAGGCTTGGAACTCCAAGACCTCAGATCCACTACCACATTAGACTACCAACACAGAACAAGAGTGATTAACAAGTAGATCTAGCAATCCAGGCAACAAAAACATCAATTTTTTGTTTCCAAAACGAAATCAATATGAATCAGGCTAAGAACTCACCAGGAAGGTATTTGGAAGCGGTAGTTTCATATCCAACACGGCAATTATCACAATAAACCTTTCCCTTCAAAAGAAAAGAAGTTCCCGAAAGAGCACTAGCAATAGCAGGAAGTAAGCAAACAGCTAACAAGACTAACAATCTCGCCATTTCTCGAATTCTTCTAAACAACTTCACCTACACTCAGTTTCTCGAGAGTTGTATTGAGAGAGAAATGAAGACGAGCCCCGCAGCACAAGATATAGTGATGAGCTGAGGAATGAAGATAGAATAAAAGAGTCGGTGGGGGTAGGGGATAGAATCCTATGCTGGCGGGCATAGAGTAAAGGAATCACATGGGCAAGTGGGGCCACCAGTTCATTTTCTCCCCTTTTTTTTTTTTTTCCATCATCATGAATCATAATGAGAGAGAGAGAGATTATCGAAAGCGCGTATAGCGGGGACAGATTTTTACATTAATTTACGGCATGGGTCCCAGCAGCTCCTGCTCCACCGGTAGCGGGGTTAAGCGGTGATCTGCATTTAAATTTCCATGCAGTCAACGTTTTAGTAATCTTATTATTATTAAAAAAGTGTGTCAAAGTCAAAAATATTTCAACAAGCCCCCAAAACTTGCGAAGTACCCTAATTGCGTTAAAATTTTATGATTTTTCAAATAGAGTTCTTATAAATTTTATCTTTCTAGAAAATATTTAATGCGCTTTTATAACATTAGGTATAGAATTTATTTGTGTATGAATTTATTCTCAATTATTTGAAATATATAAATAAACTTTCTTTTTAAGTTTAAAGGAAAGGAAAATTTTATTTTTAGAAATAGATAATGGTTGTAACTAATTTAAAATTATAATAAGTGCTTACTTGTCAGATCGTATTAAATTGGTGGTAAGAAGTAATGCTAGAGATGAGAAGGTTTCGAGTTAGAGATACAGTAAACGTAGATGAAAATGTTATTGTTGATAAGGATATAAGAAATATTAAAAGATGGATGGATAGAAGAAATAAAAAAATTGGAAAAAAAAGACACTTGCTTTGCTGAGACATTTTACATCGGAGGAGGGGGAAAAAAAAAAGGGATGTAGTCATGAAAGATGAAAGAAGACAAAACTTCAAGTGCAAAACAATCAAACAAAAGACTCAATCTAGAGGATATAACCACTCAACGCTTTTTTTCATTGCATGCATATGAATTGGTTAAACCAATTCCGTTTATATATAAATTTGTACTCACCACACTCACGTATTCTCCGATTATTAAATATAAATCATCAGTTATTATTTTATTAAAAATTTAAATAATTTTTATATTCTTAAAATATTCTTTCATCATCTTTTCAAAAATTTAAATATCATTTTATTATATATTAATGGAGGATAATATAAAAAATATATATATACCATCAAATACCTAATTAATTAATAATAATGACTTATAATTAATTAAAAATAAATAAATAACTAAAATGATTTATAGGATTAGGGAATATATAATTTGTGGTCTCCCTTCTAGTCTGGTGAATAAGATAAGTTCACTCCGTTCATTTATTTAGTCCACATGATTCCTTGCTAGAACGCTGCATTTAGTGTGGGCTTTATTCACAATTTCTTCTATCTTTTACCTCTCTTAGAATTATAATTCATTCAGCAGAAAATAAAAGAATTATCTCCGATGATTGCGTAGAAAAAGAAACTCTTAAAGTGGTTCTACGCGTTTTTTAAAAAGAAAACAAATCAAACATTCAAACTCAATAATTATCTCAATTTATTTAATAATTTAAATTTTAAAACGAGGACTGCATAAAGTCTTTGGTGCTTAACGAACTACAAGAGTTTAAATATTACTCCTTATAAACTCAAAAATATAATATATGCACATAAAATTTTTTTTCGGAACCAATTGAAACATCTAATTTTAACTTTAGAATGTGCTTGTTTAATTTATTTAATAGCAAAATGACTGAATAAATCTTGTCCAAAATAATTTGTGGGAATCATTTTTATTTTTAATATAATAATTACATGTAGTGAATTCTTTAAATTAAATTAAAGAGATGATTCTCAAAATTTAACTTTGATAGAAAATATACTCATTCTGTTAGAAAACTTACTTACATTTTGATGTGAAACTGTAGATTTTATATTAAAAAAAATCAACTAATTTAAAAGATACAAAAAAAAAAAAAAGCATTACATATTTAAAAATAGTAGTAAACAGCAATATTTGAAATCGAAAGATTTCAAATTCGAGATACATCGAGAATAGGTAAATGTCACTGTTGATCTTCGACCGATAAGTTAGGAAAGGAGTGAATGTAAAAAATTAAAAAATTAAAAAAAAAAACTAAAAAGGAAAAAAATAAGGAGAGAATAGTTATTTATAATAAAAACGACATTTACTTTTATTTAGAAAGTAATGCAAGGTATAGTTGACAATTGCATGTGAGGTTGCATACTTGACGGTGACGGGGATGAACATAAGAAGACTTAGACTTCGAATTGATTGAGTAAACAGCGGATGAAAGGCCCAGATCCAATCTAATTGCCGGATTGCTTTTGACTCAACAGAGGATATGGTAGTGGATTCATATGCGTTCCGATTTTCCCACTCTTTTACAATACTCCCTCTGTAGTGTTAAATATACCTCTCTATTATCATTTTAAAAAAAATAAAATAAAATTTTATATTTAAAATGCTCTTATTTATATGTTAATCAAACTAACAATAACATATAAGAAAAATAAAAAAGAAAGTCATAAGGTAATATAAAAAAAAAAACTTTTAAAAAGTTAATAAACTAATAATTTAAAATGAGTGACAAGAAAAGTTAATTAAAATAATTTATATTTAATGACGTGATGTAATAAATTTGACTCAAAAAAAAAATTTCTTAAAGGAGTTAAGTAAATACTCACAAATGAAGTTCGCAGTATAGTAGAGAGTGTAATAATCATGTATAAATTTTATAATAATATATTAATCATATATAATTCCATTATTATTTTTCAAACATCTACAAAAATAAAATATTTAGTTTAATTTTTTGACTTATTATATAAAAATATTAATATAGAAAAAATATATAAATTTTTAAGTGCGAAAATTTCAAACTAAAATTATCAAACATATACAACTATCATTGCATTTAAGGGTGTAATCGAAAGTTCGAAAGTAAAATCAGCATAATATAGATCTTGATTTCGATTCATTCTTCCTATTTGCTCCAACTCTGGTGAACGAACCGCTAAGAAGGTTAGTAAGTAGATATTACATGGTAGTAAGTGAAAAATTATCTAGTTATCCTTTCCACATCAAAACAAAAACCAAAAAACCATCCAAAATATCATATTGTTCAAAGGCTGCCTTTGTTTGCTCTTCAACTCGAAAAAAATCTCATCTTTCTCTACTTATCTTTGCAAATATTGTATTTTCATGGAAAAAATGTTGGTTTTCATCTTGTAAAACGAATGTGTATCTTTATTTTATTGTGTTTTGAGTTATATTATGAATTTAGGGTTTGGAAATGTTCCATTTTTTTTTTGGGTTTCTTGATTGTAGATGACCAACAACTCTTCTTGGCCTTCGTTCATATTATTTTATTTTTTTTCTTTTTAAAAAAATCTAAATTTTCTTCTTTTCTCTTTACAAAGATTCAATCTTTTTTTATAGAAAATGTTTTTTTCGATGCAGTTCTTTATTTCCTATTGTACGAGTTGTTTTGAATTAATACGGGTTGTTTGCAAATATGGTACAAGTTGTTCCTTGTAAGTGTTATAGGATGTTTGAAAGGTAGTATGATCAAATTTTTCTTCTCTTTTCTTTACAAAAATTGAATCTTATAAATTAAAAAAAATGTTGGTTTTCATATTAAAAAAATGAATGGGTATTTTTATTTTTGTGTTTTGAGTATATTATCAAAATATAGTTTTGAAAGGTTCCACATTTTTTGTTTCTTTTTTGTACATGCCTCACAACAACAAGTCTTGGTCTCTTTGTTCATTTTGTTTTATGTTTTTTTTTTTAAAAAAAAAATCTGATTTTTCTTCTCTTTTCTTTACAAAAATTGAATTTTTTTAGGTAGAAAGTGTTGTTTTAGGTGTAATTTCATTGTTTTCTACTATACATGTTGTTTTGAAGTAATACGAGTTGTTTGCAAAAGCAGTATGAGTTGTTACTTGTAAGTGTTATAAGTTATTTAAAAAGTGATATGAGTTGTTTGTAAGCTTTATAAATTATATTGCTAGTTTGTTTTTATTCATGTTATGAGCATTTTTCTGTAATTTTAAAGTTATATGGATTGTCTGTAAGCTTTATGAGTTGTTTTTCCTATTGTACGAATTGTTAATTGTAAGTGTTACGTGTTGTTTGAAAGGTGGTATGGATTGTCTGTAAGCTTTATGAATTATATTACTAGTTTATTTTTGTGCAATTTATGTATTGATCAGGTTATATAGGTTGTTTGAAAGCTATATGGATTTTTCAAAAGTCTTATTAGTTGTTGTAAAATTATATTGATTGGTTAGTTAAATGTTTGTTAGTTCTAATCTGGTTTTAATTTCACATCTTCAAAAGTGGTTTAACTATATTTGACGTTTGGTAAAAAATGGAAAGATGATACAAATCTATGATCTGATTTAACCTATCTTGGTTTGATGAAGATAATGAAAGAATGTGTTGGGATCGATTGCAAGCGAAAAAAGATACACTTCGATTTTATATTACTCTTGTAACATCTCAACTAGTTGTATAACATCCCAACCTTGATTGAATGAAAATTCTTCTTACATATATTTTTATTTGCTTCATGTAAGTGCAAAATAGTAATTTAGATCAAACATAATGTATAAAATATTTGAGTTTGATAGATAAAATAATTTTTTAGAGGTGATATGAGTTGTCTCTTAACTTATTCAAATTGTTTAAGGTAATAAGGATTGTCTGATTAACCCATCCGAATTGTTTTCTAAAAGGTTACGGATTGTTGACTACCAATAAGACACTTTATGCTATGAATATTCCTTCTATATATATTGCATAATAACAAGATTAGATTCAAATTTAATATCCACAAGACAATCAAATTAAATCTTAATATCTATGTTACTCTTGAACATTCTCTCCAATTGAAAATAATTTTAGGACAAACTTTAACTAACAACCAGTAACCGCATTACCAACAATCCCGACTTTTTGTATGAATTGTTTTGTATATCCAGCCTATTTCAAGGTTGGTATGGTTAAAGAAAAATTCTCTTGATTTAAATTTATACAACTTAAAAATGTGATCAAATTTTAAATCCTATCTATTTTGATACTAAAATAAAATTGGGCTGTGAGTGGAAATTGCAAATTGGAACAGGTCTAAACTTTTCGGCCCACGGTTTGCTGAGTTCAGATTTCTCTGTTCCGTAATCTAACCCAATAATATAAAATACCCATGGAATGTTTGGACTTGACCCATTCCTCAAAAAGGTTGGGCCGGTTTCTTTTGTCCTATTAATTTGATTATTTATTTATTTATGTTTTTTTTTTTGAGTAGAAGACAGTAAATATCATGGGAGAAAAAAAGAAAAAAACACAGCCAACTAACTGACTGACTACACAATTACTGCGACCATACCATGAGTATGAGGAGAAACCTGTATACACTTTATGTCTAATCTAAACTCACCACATTTTTACTTTAATACTAATATTTTAACTTTCTCTTTCCTTAAAGTAATACTGGGGTAAAAACCAACACAACACGTGAGAGTCACTTATAATCATCGTATAAAATATAAAATAATAAAATTAAAAATAAAACTATAATTAAGAAAAAGTAATTTAACTTGTCCTCCTTCATCCATTCAAATTAATATTTTTTAAAATAAGCAATAATAAAAAAATGAAATACTTGAATGTAATTTCCAATTACATTTTAGAAAAATTTAATTCATATTTAGTTAATATTTGCATTTTTTTTAAAAAAAATCATTACGATTTATTTTAGATATTTCCAAATTATATTGTACATTAAGCTTTCTTTTTTTGGACCGTTTAATATTAAAATGTTATTACAATTATGTTCACTTAAAATAGTTGAATGGAGTCTTTTTATTATTTAAATAATATTTAGTTTGCATTACGAAATATTATTATCATTTTAAAGTATCCTTCAAAAAATAATTAAACTAAAAATATAAATATAACTAAAAAATAACTCAATGTTTTACATAGTTTATTACTTTATAAAAGATATTGACAATCACAATTTTAGTTTGGTGAATATTTAATTAATTAAAAATTTTGATAGAAAAATATTTAACTATAATTACAAGTATATTAGATTAAATATGAAATCTCATATATGTAAAACTAAAAGTGTACATGAGTAGGTTTTTTTTTTATTTATTTTATGGTTTCAATTCTGTTCTGGTTATACAACAATCTATTGACATTTATCTCTTTTTTCCGTTTTAACCAATGTTTTCAAAATCGGACCGGTCATTGAACCGAAAAAGTTACTGGTTCAAGGTTTAATGGTTCAACCGTAATTGAATCGGTAATTGGACCGATAATTGAACCGGTTAATTTAATAATTAAAAAGTATTTATTTTATATATTAAAATATATCAAAATAATATAATTTATTCTCAAATTAACAATCTATATGCATAAAATAAA
>JAOXNR010000028.1:19371220-19382572 GCA_028571225.1 Parsonsia alboflavescens
TATATATATAGAAAATTAAATGATTTAAATCTCTAGAAAATAAATTATAACCATAAGTTTAATTAAATTATTTGAAAAGAAAATAATCTTCACATAAATTAAAAAAATATCAAATTTTCATATATAAGCTTCAAAAATATGAGAATCCTGAATTAAATAATTAGTTAAATTTTGACTTAAATCTAGTTTTTGAAAAATATTTATAGTAAATATATTAACAAAACGTTTATAACTTAGAAAACTTCTTTTTTTCTATTAATGTATATATATAATTTATTTAAATCAAAGAGTCACGTAATATATATTATTTTATTGAATGGTGTAGAAAAAGGGCCATATAATCCGGAGCCTAATAATTTATTTACAACCAAGCGTATATTAAAGAATTAAAACAATTTGATTCTATTAGCTTCCAATTAAGATCATAGAAAACTCTACATTATTCCTTATTTTAAAAGAATTATAAGGGTACAAAATATTAATTCATACTAGACCAAAAAAAAAAAGATATAAAATACTAGATTTAACATATAATATAATTTAAAAAAATATACATAATCGACCGTAATGATATAAATACATGCATACATACATACACACACATATATATTAATTAATACTCCCTCAATCATTATTTACAAGTCACTGATAGTCATTTTATAAAAATTAAGAAAAATTTTTTTCTTAAAATGCCCTTTATGCAAGATTTAAAGGGAGAAGAGAATTTTGAAAAGAGAGATATAGATAGTTTAGACACAGGTAATAAAAAGGAATTGAAAATTATACATGAGCATTTCTCATTTTTTTATTTTAGACAAATTTTATTTTGAATGGGTGGTAGATAACAAGTTAAATTACTTTTTCTTAAATACATTTTTATTTTTAATTTTATTATTTCATACTTTATACAATTATTATTAATAACTTTCCGCGCATTGCTCGGTTTTTATACTAGTTTGATTTATAAAAGTAGTGCCCATAAAAGGAGAGGCTAACAAATGTCATTCTATGAATGCTTAAAACAATGTTTAATTGTGTCCAAATTGATTATTTTCTCTCCCTAGAAAGAAAATAATCAATATAAAAAAATCAATGAATTCTTATGATTTAGTTTAGTCATTATAAGAAATTATTTTTCTAAATTTTCAATTTATCCATATTACTTTTAAACAGACAGACAATTGTTTTTTAAATTTAAACTCATGAATCATGAATTCATAACCATTATTAAGTACAACTTTGACTATTGATGTATTATTGATTTTAAAACTAATTTATAAATTAGGTTGTATGTAAAATTTATATTTTTTAATAAGATTTAATAATTATCTCAATATGCATGATTACTTGTCACCAATCAAAAATTAATATTTTCTAACCAATTAAAAGTTAATATTTTTTGTAAACTTATATAAATATATAATCAACGAAACTCCTATAATTTTTTGAATTATCCAAAATAATTTTTCAAAAAGTCTCTATAGTAATCTACTTTCATTTAAATACATACTTACAATAAATATTTTAAAGTTAAATATTAAAAATCCTTTTGACCTTGGGATTAAAACCATCTTAATAATTATTGTATAAAATATAAAGTAATAAAAAAAATTGAAAATATAAATATAAATAAAAAAGATAATTTAATATGTTACCCACTACCTACTCAAATTAATATATTTTCTAAAATTAAAAATTCAAAAATTCCAAATACCTTTTACTTACTTGTTAGAAAAATGTAATTAATTAATTGAATTCATATTAGTAAATATGGTTCTTTGTAAATTTGGTTTATTATATATTTTTCAAATTATATTCTATTTTAATTTACTTTTTTGCTCATAGAAGATGAATAAAGTTTTTTTAAATTTTTTATCTCTAAGAAATAATATAATTAATGTGTCAATGTGTCATCCTTCATCCATCCAAATTAATCATGACCATTAAGTATAATTTTAACAAGTTCTTGGCCAGTTTAGTTCTTGAACCATATCCCTTTGGAAGTTTTGGTCCCTAAAGGTTTTTTTTTTTTGCCCTTATAGTCCTTAAATAATACCACCTTTGGAACATTTGATCCCTAAAGTTATTTTTTGGCCTGTATAGTCCTTAAACAACTTTATGGGTGGTCATTCTGATCTTTTCGATTCCAGCTATCACCTTCATTAGTCCTTGGAAGATGGCAAACTATACCAAAATAACACAACAATTAAATGATAGAAATGCCCCCCCCCCCCCCATTTTGGTCAATTCACTATTGACTTCAAAATCCAATGATATTTTTTAAGAATCCGATCAAAATGGCTACCCATAAAATTCTTTAAGGATTATACAGGCAAAAAAAAAACTTTATGGACTAAAGCTTCCAAAGGGCGTATTGTTCAAGGACTATACAGATTAAAAAAAAAACCTTTAGGAACCAAAGCTTTCAAAGGAGTATAGTTTGAGGATTGGATTGACCAATAACTCATAATTTTAACCCATTTTTTATTATTTATTTTTTAAATTAATTTATAAATTATATTCTATGATTGAGTTTATTGAATATTTATTATTATTTAATAAAACTTGCAAAAGTCCAAATAACAAGCTACCCAATGGACTCTCCTCGCGAAAATAATAAAGTTAATATTATGTGGGCCAATGGTCCAAGTATCAAATATTAAATAAGAATAGATACTACACTCAATCTTGGCTAAAAATGTTGGTCGAGAAAGGTATGAGGTTTTTTTACTTATGCTCCACCAATTTTATATAAGCTTCTCTCTTCAAGCTTCTTAATCTAGCGATGAGGGACAATAGTTCAGTCTCAAAATAAAACTGGCTGGGACTAGGAATTTAGATAATGATTATTTTTATAAATATTTATATTTTGAAATATCCTAGACTCTCTCGTTATTATCTTTTTTTAAAAAAATATTTTAATGTTTATATAGCAGCTAGAGAAAAAAATAATCGATTTGAACATAATTAAACTTTGTCCTAAGCCGACACTTGTTAGCTTCTTGTGCTTCGTGGACTACTTTTATATATTAATATAGATATAGATTTGGATGGGTGGTGGTCATATTCATTTACTCTTTCGGTTACAATTTTTTAATTTTTTTTTATTTTAGTTATACACTATGTATAATTCAAAGTGATAATAATATTTCTTAGTGTAAAAAAATCCATTTCAATAATATTTAAATTTTCTTTAAAAAAACTTCATTCAACTTATTGAAGTCTGAAGATAACATTTTAAAATATAATGACAAAAAGAAGTAAACTTAACAAAAAATATAATTGAAAAATACATAAATAATAAACTATCATTACATCATATGAAATTTAAAATGAATTGTGTTAACTATTATGAATATAATTAATTGAATTTTTTATAAAAAAAAATTAAAACTAAACATAAATATTTCTTATTGTTTAATTTTAAAAAATATGTTAATTTGAACGGCTAGTGAAGACACATTAATTTATCTTTTTTAATTTTTATCATTTTATACTTTATCTTAAATTATTAATGACTTCTCGAGTATTCCTTTTAATGACATTAATAATTTATCTTTTTAAATTATATTTTTTTAATGATATAATAAAAATATATATATTATTGATAATTCAAAAAATATTATCAATGACGTTTTCTTTTTACTTTTTGCATTTACTTTTTTATTTTAATTTATTATATTTCTAATTATAAATCAAAGATGATTTTTTAAAAATAAAAAGATAATAATTGTTTAAAAAATAAAATAAAAAGATAATATCAAATGTTTTACAAAATAAAAAGATAATAATTGTTTTAATTAAATAATTATTTAATAAATTAAATATAATAAAATTAATTAAGTATTGATTATTTAATAAATATAAATGTTTATATTATTTACAAATTCTTTATAGAATAAAATGATCATAATATTTTTAGTGAAATATTTATTTTATTAAATTTATAAGAATAAAAAATTCATTCATCTTATTTAACTAAATAGTGATAACATATTAATAAATAATATTGTGAAATATAACTAAAATAAAAAAAAATTTACATGCAATATAAGTTATTAATACCAATAATAATTTATAATGAAATTTAAAACTGTATGGACTGATATGAACTTAATTATTTGAAATAATCTAAAAGGTAAACAAAATATTTTATTTTTGAAAAAATAAATATTAATAACACAAAAAAAAATTAAGAAAGAATATATTTTGATTTTTGAACTTTTATTTTTAAAAAATATTAATTTAGACGGGTGATGAGTAACCCGATAAATTACTTTTCTCACTTTCTCATACATCGCACTGATATTATACTAGTATTAATTTAAACAAAATCCCTGATTAGTTCAAGAACAAGAATTTCTACCCTTTCCTAATACTCCATCTCTGGGACAATATTTCTGAAATTGATATTGCTGTACTTGAATTGGTTTAACTTAAAAAACAAGCACTTAAGTGGGAAAAAAAAAAAAAAAAAACTGTGTGTTTAGGCTTATACAAAAAAGCATAGTTGAAAAATAAACCAAAATTTGACTTATTTTTTAAGTTAAAAAAAGTAATTTTAACTCTCCAATTTTTCATATTAGTTTTTTACACTTTTTCTCTATTATTTTTTTTTTTTCCTTTCTCAGTTTTTCTTTCAGCCTGTTTTTTTTAATTTAAATTTTATTATTTTTCTGTTACAGTATTTTTAAAATTCATATTTTGTTTTAATTCATTTGTATACTCTTATAACTTATAGAGGATAAAAACACATAAAAAAATACAAAAGAAAATTAGTAATTTTTTTAGATCTTTCGAGATTAAATTGAACATATTTAATTTATTATTATTTTTCGATTCATTTTTTTAGTTTATGATATTTTTAAAATGATTCAATTTTTTTTCATGTATTTAAAAGTGCTTTTTCATCCAAACAAGTTTTAATTTTGAAAAGTACTTATAAATTAATACTTAACTTAAGAAAAAAGCACAAAACAACTTAATTTAAGAAAAAAGCATTTCTAAAAAAATACTTTTTTTTACAAACCCATCCAAATGGGAACAATTTTTATGATTAAAATGAATTGAGTTGATCAATTTTCGAAAATTTATATAAGTCAAACATTTAATTCCGTACAAAAATCTTCATATAGAAAATTACTATGAAAAAATTAGATAAAAATCATTTCATATAAAAAAAAATTGTCACCTATTGTTTTTAACATTGCAGAATTTTCTTCTAATTATGCGGCTCGTGGTAGATTTTAGTTTGCCCATTTATCTGCTGTCCCTCTCTTGTGGCAAAGGGAAGGTGGTGAAATAGAGTAAAACAAGGTTACTTTCGTGAATACTAATCCTTTTTTCCTGTCTGAAATTAAATTAATTTTTTTAAAAAAATAATTGATTTAATCCATGTTACACTTATTAATATCAATTTATTAAAAAAAATAATTGATTTTATCCATGTTACACTTATTAATTTATACAAAGTTTAAGAAAAAAATAATTAACCTAAATTTATCAATATTAATTTCTTTAAGAAATTTAATTAATCTAAAAAATAAAACATTCATTATTTGAAAAAAGCCAATACTATAGTTGAAGCCATAAATTCACAATCGTAATATTTGGGTGCATTTGAAGAGCAAGTGTTTAGTTTTTAACCCTTGAAAACAAGTTGAAATCTTATTTGGATACATTTGGTTTTGATTCAATTAGAAAACTCCTCATAGTTGTTTTGAGGATTAAGTATGAATTTAATTGTTGGGATATGCAAGTACAATATAAAAACTTACAAGTAAAATAATAATGAGCGGATAAAGAAAATGTTGATTGTTCTTATTAACTTAATTTGAAATATAGAGGATGCCCTTAAATAGGCCTTCAGTTAAGTTAATATAAAATATAGAGGATGTCCAAATGCACAATATTTGTGAATCAATTTGATCTTCAACTGTCATCGCCATCAGTTAATTTATAAGTAAAGCACTTTGAAGAGATTAAAAACACTAATAATTTGCAACATCTTGAAAAATATTCAATAAATCTAGTTCCACTTTCCATTAGAACAGGGAGTGCAATGGCCTCACAGGAGAGAGTCCACGCGACCAAGAAAGACACTATAATAATAATTACACTAAAAGAGGGCAATACGTCACACTACAATATATATAGTTATGGACCACCATTAACAATAACAATATTACATCTTCCAAAGACATGCAAAGAAAAAAAAAACAAAACAAGGGGGGAAAAAATGGCCCTTTGAACAAGTACTAAACTACAATTTCAGATTACTGTTTTTTGCCTGCTTCCATCTTCTTCTTCACTTGTACTCCAAAATCATATTGTTCTCTGGTGCAAGTCCAACACAGGCCCTAAATATGTTCTCCAGCATTGCCCTCTGCTTTGAAAGGGCATTCACCACCGGTGTGCCTGGTGGTACCTATTGTTTCCACAAGAACATTACCATTAGAAAATGAATGACCATTACCAGCAATTATCAGCAATCTCGTATGCTTCTTGTGAAAGTAAAATTCATTTTCAATCTGCAATTTCTCATGTTTAGGTCCAGTATGTGCACTTCAAGGTTTTCTTGATTGCCCTCAAGGACCACATTCTTTCTTATTCTGGTCATTGTCAATCAGCCATTTGTTAGGTGTCTAATGTCTCTTTTCTATTCTTAGCATTATTGAGGATCAAAGGGCTTCTTCTTCCTTTGTGAAGAAGAGAAGGAACTTACAAGAGGGGCCTTGGTGAGATAACTGAGAATGGTAGCCACAGGGTGGAATGAGTGGAACTTGCCCTGCAAAATCAGTCCAAATTACGTCTTAATTAGAAACATTCAATGCTGGTCCTAAAACAACTATGGAGAGAATATGTGAAACTCAAAAGACAGAAACAAACCTCAGCTTCAGATTTGAGCTGAATGCGAGTGCTGAGTTCGGCAAGGAGTACCAAGTCCAAGATGATCGGCGCAGCCAGGAGAGAGTCTTCGCAAGTGTTGTGAAGGACTAAGGTGTTCTTTCCACCCATGAATATCTCTGATGTGTACTCATCCATAGCCCTCTTGCTATCCCCAACATATGGCACGTACTTCACCACATAACCAAAGATCGCTAGGTGTTTAGATGACACAATTCTAATTAAGTTGCAAGAATTCAGAAATGCACAAGAGTTGCCACGCAAGACAAAACAGGTACCTTAATAACAACAACATGATCAGGATGCTCCCCAGGTTCGTAGAGTATAGCATTGCTGGCTACCATGTCATCCACCACATTACTTTTGGAAATCTCCTTAGAGCGGAAAGTTTGAGGGGCTGAAAGATTCATCCCATCATTGTTTCCCAAATGGTTGTAGCTCACTATGGAAGTTGGCTGTCGAAAGAAGAACAGGATGAGGTCACTATAAACACTGCAGTGATATACTAGTGTTACCCATATAAAATTTCTAGGATTTGCAAATTTCAACTACCTTGATACCAGCTCCAACAAGGAAATCTACAAGCACAGATTTCATCTTGGTCTGACCACTCTTGAAGTCATCCCCTCCAATGATACTGTTTCTCTTAATAGCCAAATCAATCAAGCCTGCGCAACAAATTTGACAAGATAGAGTTAAGGTTTACTATCAAACCAGTATTTATAATGATTTTTTCAATAGACCTAAGCAACAGTCGAAACCTGGGACAAATGTGTTCTGTGGGCTGCCGTTGATGAAAGGGACATTTTCAAGAACACAAGCTATGGCATATAGAGTGGATGGAGAAATCTCAGCCTCATTTTTTTCCATAGCAGCAAAAAGGTTTTCCATGGTGTCATTAAGACCAACAACCACATTACTGTATCTCTCTGTGTTTGCAGTCCACAAAACCACTACCTTGTCTACGTTGTTCTTCTCCTTAAACTCCCTACTCACCAGAAAACACTCTTCATAAACCAAATTAAGTTGAATAGTAACTGATTTTGAAAAATATAAACAGAACATTCTTTTCTAGAACTTGAAAATGAATAGATAAACAGGCAACATTACTTTAAAATGAAAAAAAAGAATGAAAGAACTGGAACATACCGAATATCCTTGATAATTTGTTGCATTTGTTCTTTCTTGGTTCCTTTGATGATGTTGTTAGCACGGGCCCCTTGGTTGGCAGCAATGAAATCAGGGTCATAGATACCTGGGAGAGGGACCATGGATTCCATGTAGGGCCTCAATTGCTTCTGAAGATCAATATCAAAGACCTTAGCCCTAGCCATGGCATCTGCCAAGTTCATGTTGCTGATGTCCCACCCTCCAAACACAATATCATCAGGGTTGACCTGATAGGGTCAAAATAGTTTAATACACAACTCAACTAAGTCTTCTCACACACAACAGAAGAAAAAATAAAAAAAGACCCTTAATTTACTAAATAAATGGCACGGGACACACATTATAGTGGGTCAGTAGGAACTATACCATGGGGAGCAAGCTCCTAAAGGGAGCATAGATTTCTTCTCCATTGAAGGACCCAACTCGGATAGTTGATGCTTGAGTAATTGAACCAAAGTAATTAGCTTGTTGCACCTTGTCTTTGGTTGCCCATGAAATTCCTCTGCAAAATTTCAGAACCCATGTCTCAAATCTCCTCAAGAATCATTCTTTTATACCATGAATTTCAAAATGAAGCCGAAAAACTAAAACTTACTCTCGGTTTGCAATGACACCACCGGTGAGAGTTGAACCATTGTTTCCTCCCCACCCAACAAGCATAACCCTGCCAAAAGAACCACAAACAACCAAAATAATTACAGAAAAATTCCAAAAAAGATCATTCCTTTCTTGAAGATTTCCATTTTACTTATCATCATAAGAAAAGTAAAAATAAAAATTTTTTAAACAGAAGTTTAAAAAAAGCAGAAGTCGAAAGGGGGAAAATCTAGAAGCACACCCTAATTTGGGGACACGAGTATCAGTCTTGAACTCGTATTTGACAGTCTTGGGCTTAACAATCCATTGATAAGTACCATCCCTGTTCTCATGAACAAGTTCGGTGGTTTCATAGTTGTAGAAAGATTGAATCTCATTCTCAGTGTACTTGACATTTTCACTGTCAATCTTAAAGCTCTCGATAAACATCTTTAGATTTCACAAAAAAGAAAAACAGAAACCCAACAAATTACAAATGTCAACACTGGGAAGAACAGAAGGGAGATGGAAAATATGAGGAAATAGAATCCTCTCGAACAAACGGGTTACTCTCAATCTCACCCCTTTCAACCGCTGGTGGTGAATTCCTAGAATATTGCTTCTTTTGCATTTCGGTTCCACTGCATAAATAGGCGAGCTGTGCTCTGCGGAACAACACGTGGCGGAAGATGAATGGAAGGACCCCACCATTGGCAATATAATTGGCTGCTCGTATAAAGTGAAGCTTGGCCATGCAATATTATGGAGATCCAATTTTGGATTCTTCTTCTTCATCTGTGCTGTGGTAAGTGCAAAACGTTGATGATTTCGATGGAATTTGATTCCTGCCCTCTCTTTTTTAATCTTCTACTATTTTATTTTTTAACCAATTCAATCATAAAAAATTTTTATTTTATTTTCACATCGAATAATATATATTATTTTCAATAAAAATTTTATACAAATATTAAATATAATCTTAAAAGATTATTCACATATCAATTTTTAATATTCATATTTCACAAATAACTTTTATATATGTACAAATAATTATAAAAATGTGTCTATAATTTTTAAATATTTTTGTATACTTGAACTTTATATCTTAATTATTTTATTTAATTAAACTAAAAGTTTTAGTTATAATAATATGGAAAATTAGTAGATGGATTAAAGTTAGAAATAAAATAAAATTCATTATGGTAAAAAAAAAATTGAAAATCCATACTATATTAAAAAAAAAGGCAGCTCATTGGGTGAGTGTCAAGTGTCTCCTTTCATTTATTACGAAAGAAAAAAGACAAGAAAAAAAATCTAATTAATTAGCAAATAAAAGACTTTTTGGGGGGGAAAATAATGAAACTTTTTTTATCCCCATTTTTTCAAAAGACATATAAATTATAGCTCTTATATAAAGATTTCATGCTTAAAAAATATTTTTCTAATAATTACCTTTAATTTTTAGTTTTATTATACATTAAATGATATTTCAAAAGTGATGATAATATTTCTTAGTAAAAAAAAATCATTTAAATACCATTTAAAAAAAATTCATTTAACTTATTTAAGCAAATAGAATATTGTTAATATATTATTGAATAACATTTTAAAATATAACAATACAAAAAGAATACTACAATATAATTTTAAAAAATATATATAATAAGCTATAATGATTTTGTAAAAATAGAAAATTATATTAACTAAATGCATATAATTATTCTTTTTTCAAAAAGAGTAATTGAAATTACAGGTAAGTATTTCTTTTTTTTATTTTTTTGAAAAAAAATGTTAATTTGATCCGGTGGTGGGTGACACATTACATTACTTTTCTTAATTATATTTTTATTTTTAATCTTATTATTATGTACTTTATATAACGATTATTGAAGACTTCACGCTTATTGCACGGGGTGTTATCCTAGTTATTATAACACACAAATAAAATAAAAAGATGGAGGACTAAGATATCAATCTTCCAAATTTTTTCCTCCGGTAGGAAATAAATGCCAGATATTCTATTTTTAATTGTCCGAAATTGAATATCTCATTTAATAAACTAGTAAAAATTTTATTAAAAAAATTGACACCATAATGTTTTAATGAACTAAGTCAAACTTTTTTATTAAAATGTGTGCAAGTCAAACTATTCAATTCCAGACGGAGGGAGTATTATAATTGACTTAGTTTAATCAAATAAAATTATTAAGATATAAAGTTCATGTACATAAAAATCTTTAAAAATTATAAATAATTTAAATATAATTTTGAATATATATAAGTTATTTTTGAAGTATGAATATTGAAAGTTAATATGCGAATGATATATTATGGGATTATATTTAATATTTGACATTAGTTTTCACTTAAAGCAATATATACTATTAGATGTGAAAATATTGAGTTGGTTAAAATTTTTACCCTTAAATGTGAGTGTCAAGGTTCAATTCTCTTGTAAGCAAAAAAATTTATTTTTAAGAATTTATATTCATGACCATTAAAAAGATAGAGGATCAAAAAAGATTTAAAAAAAAATGGAGAACCAAAAATGATAATTTATCTTATGAAATCCCTAAAATAAAGTTCTTTGACCAATAAAAAACTCTCAAAAATATGTTTTCTGATCATTTGGATCAATTGTGTAAAAAAAATAAATAAGAGGTGAAGGACCAAAAAACTAAAATAAATTGATATCAACCA